>CABFVX010004631.1:22161-61204 GCA_902151425.1 Timema shepardi | reverse complement strand
CCCCCCCCACCTCTTAATATTACATAGTACAAATGATAAAATAGTACAAAAAGGTAATTGTGTTCATAGGAGTTAACCTTATAGCTAATGACCTATACAATACATAGACGATAGGCCATAAAAATACTGTAAACAATCAATTGAGAATAAATAACCAATAAATAAAATGTAAACATAGACCAGCAGGTCATCCTAAGGATATAATAAACCTATAAAGATTTTATAAAAGTGAGTTCACCACAATATGCCAAATTAGGTATAACTTCTAAAGGTTTTCAACCTCTAACTGTTAAGTTCAATATAGTTTTCTTTACCTATCCATATTATTTTGACCCTCCTCGGTGGCGTAGTTGGCTAACGCGCTTGTCGTGTTGAGCCCGACTGCTGAGGACGGGGAGATCGAGGTTCGAATCTTGTTTCGGGTGAACTGGGGGTGGTTTTTCCTAAATGGTTTTCCACTCTCCTTCCACGCAAATGCGGGTTCACTTCCTCTAATTCAACCTTGCCAAGTCCTAATCCATTAGCGTAATTAGTACTTAAAGCGTATAACCCCAACGGGTAATAAGACGCGGTGCTAAATAATAATAATAATAATAATGATAACACTTAAGTCATACCTAAGGGAGTCCATAATGTTTTAGTTTTACCTATATTTTAATCCATGTATTTTTTTAAAACCTCAGAACCTTTTGAAAAAAATGACATAGAACTTATCATATATATATATATATATATATATATATATATATATACACAAACATACACAAATTACAAGCCCTAAATTATCTAAATTAAGTAAGTACCTGGTGTACCTAGGGTACTTAAAGTTTCAATTATAGTAGCACCATCTAATGATCATTACGGGTGTCTTTTGGAACAGAACACCCACCTCTTTACTTAAGGATTCAGTCAAGGTCAATCACAGCACCTACCAAATCTACCCAGCAACCGAAATAAGATCCTTTAGTAGCGAAAAGACCAACAAACTAAAGAATAAAGGACATCCATCCCTATCGTGTCATTGAAGTCACAATATCTAATAGATTGTGGGGGCATGATAAGAGAAAACAAGCGACGACTGAAATGAGGGAAACCAAACTCTTCTTCTCTGCTGAACACTTCACCGCGCACAGGTTTCAGTTGTGAGACGTGAGCTATGCGACTTGGTAATTTGGTAAGAGGGTCAATTAGTAGGACTGTCACTGAAGTCAAAAATTGAATAATCACCATCGGTTCTGACCACCGGGAGCTTAACTTAGCCGCCACTCCTTCCGTCGCTTTACTCAAGATGTGAAGTTCGTACATGACCCTGTCACTCACTTTATATGGTACTGGCGCTCTTTGAGCGTAGTCTCTTCGGGCGACTAAGTCGCACGACTTCTTCAACTCCCGAAATGCGACTTCCTATTTTTCCACCATTCGCTTCAGGGGTTCATCTTCTAAAAATCCTGGATATAACCCCCAGCGAAAAATTAATAGGTGACAGCTGTTCATAGCCTAATAACAATTCATCTGGAGTGCACTTGTGACTGGTGTGGAGTGCGGAGTTAAAAGCCAATTGTAGTCAAAGTAGCGTGGTGTCCCATTTCCTATGAAATTGATAGTGATAGGCTATCAAAGCGGCTTTAAGGTTTTTATGGAAACGCTTGACATGGTTCGGATTTGGGTAAAATTGACTAGTGGTAAAATGTCTAATACCACTGGAAAAACACATATCTTTGAATAGCTGAGAGCACAGACAATTAAGAAACAGACCCTCAACCTTACAGGGTTTTTTTCTACGCTTATTTTGCCAGCTTGAGTCCTTCAATACTCGGCTTCGCTATTTTCCCTACTGGGTGATGATAAGACTAACCGCAGTGATCCTATTATTTAAGGACTCATGCTGCCAAAAGGAGCGCAACCATTTTAACCTGGAATTTGAGTGTCTAGATCTAATTTTTGTTTGTGATGAGAGGTAAACTGGCTTCCATTGCCCAACACAATGGAGCAGAGGAAAGCAAAGTTCTTGAAAACTTCCTTATTCAGGGCTTTGGCCATGGCCGAGGATGTGGGGGCTCTCAAGGGGATAAGCCAAACAAACTTGGAGAAGGCTTCTAATGCTGTCAGTAAAATAGCATTGCCATCACTGGACCTCGGTAAGGGACCAAAAAAGTTCAACATAGATCTGCATAGGAAATTGAGCTACGTCCAAGAATAAAAATCCGTGCCTACCATTCTGGGTCGGCTTATAACGTAAACAAACCTCACATGACCGAGCTCAGTCACGTATGTCTAGTTCCATGCCGTGCAAAAAAAACTGTCCCTTGACCTTGGCCACCTCTTTAGTCCCTCCTAAGTGGGCCCCTATCAGCGACACGTGGAAATACCCAATCAGTACACGGGTGTGAGAATCGGGCACGCATGCTTTCCAACCAGACTTCCGCGATGGTTTATGTAACAATATATCATATTTGATTTTGTAGTTTTGTCTAAACTCACCATGGGCCAGATCGTTTATAATTTCTCTTATTTTTGGATCGTCTTGTTGAGTCATCATGATGGATATGAACAGTTCTGGCAACCCTGCCAGTAAACCTATCACTGCTTGCTCCTCCAGTGGCGACGCTGGCCCCGGAAGTCTTCCTTGTTCTTCAGGCGGTGAAGTTGGCTTACGGTTTTCTTGTTCTTTTGGCGTCGGCGTCGTCGTTGGTTCAGGCTCTCTACCTTGCTCTTCAAACATCCGTGATCACTTTTCCACTACCACGTTTTCTTTTCCTGGGATATGTGTCAGCAAGTACCTCAATACTTATAGTTGGGCTATCCACCATGCTAGTTTTCCTATTTGTCAAGTATGATTTAATATACATTACAAGGTGGATTTGTCAGTTTGAAACTCCAACTAATTATGCTCTAAATAGTGTCTGAAGTTGTTGATTCCGAAAATGATGGCTAACGCTTCCATTTCGAAAGTAGCTCTATATTCCTCTCGTGGGCGTGCAATGTACAACTGACATAGGCTACTGGTTACTATTTCCCTTTGCTGCGTTGGCACAACACTGCTCCTAGCTCCGAAGAAGGCTTTTTGAACGCCTCTTCGGCTTGTGGACTCCACCGAAATGTACTCTTATTTTTCTTTATTTGGTAAAGCAGGAAAGCTACCGATGCAAGATTGAGTATGAATCTTCCATAAAAATTGATCATCCCTAAAAACTGGGCGAGATTCCTTGTAGTGTTGGGCACGGGAAACTCCCGCACCACCCGTGTACGTTTGGGGTTCACCGCTACTCCTTTATGGGAAATTACGTGGCCCAAGTATTCGACTTCCATTATTGCTACTCTTAATTTCCCGGGGTTCGCCGTAAGGCCGGCTTCCCGTAATCTTCTTAACACTTCTCTCTAGTGTTTTTCATGATCTTCGTGATTTTCAGATTAAGCTACTAAGTCGTATAAGTACGCAAAAACGCACTCAAATTGAATATCTCCGAATATATTATTCATCAATCGACTAAGCGATTGAGTCACTTTACACATTCTGAAGGATAGGAAATTGAATTCAAACAACCCCATGGGCGTAACGAACACCGTATACGGCTTGGATCACTCTGATAGAGGAAATTGGTGGTAGGTTCTATTTGGATACACCACCGTATATACTTTTGCCTTACCCAGGTATTGAGAGGACATTTTAATAGTGGAGTGTAAGTGGGCGTGGCTGACGTTGACTGACTGACCGGGACTCATTTACTAGGAGGCCTCGACTTTTACAGGTCTCTCGAGCAACTGACCCCCTGTTCACCTCAGGAAAACTCACCGATCCATCCTGGACCCTAGCGCCACAGTCGCCTGTCAACGCCACCAAACGCACACGCCACAGGACACACTACAGCCCTTCAGTATGTTAAACTAGGATGATATGATAAATAATTTAAATGTGTTACGTTGTGAAGCAACAAAACTCGATTTTTTATAACCATGCCAAAATAAAAAATCAACATTTACAAACTTTGTAAGCCATGCTCAAAAATATATGGAAATGTTTGCATCTTCAGATTAATGCCAAAAACTATGGTTTTCAACCAAGAAACTTAGGAAAAATTGATATGATGAGCATTCGTATTCTCTTTTGAGAATAAATAACTTTCTCACAATTTATCCCAGATTATAAAAAAAAATCTGGAAACTAATTCACAATTTCACTCATCTCACACCCCACCATATAGTTATTCTGAAAGTTCTTAAAAACACACTGAATTACTAATATGTTTATGATTGTTTTGTATTCTCAGTGTATTTAAGTTTATTTTTGTCAGCTACACGTGTTTTTCATATAGTTTTTAATGAATTTTGATGAAAAATTACTGAAAAAAATTATTTGCTCCATCAATGTTTCTTTTTCTTTCATTTGGCCTTCCTGTAAGTAAGTTTTGACATCCCTGATCTAAGAGCTCAAATATTTATGGCTATCAAAACGCAAGCTCACCCCTAAACCTTATCCTGAAACACTTCCATCCAATTCCTATCTTGACTTCTAACCTCCTTCAAATCTATTTAAACATTATTATCCCATCTACGTCTTGGCATACATAGGGACCTAGGACTCTTGTACCTTCAGGTTTCCCAACAATTTTGAGTATCTTGGCTTGATCGAAGCTATTTGTATTTTCTTATTCCCCATAGGTTCATAATTAAGAATAAAAGTGTTTTTTTTTTGCTAAGATCTCCATATAATTTGACCGGTCAGGTGATTTAGGATATTGAGTTATATGTCTTCCTACTTATATTAGGGGCAATACTTCGATTACTAATAGCACCGAAAAAATTTAATTGAGTTTATTCTATATCCTTTTATTGAAAGTATATTAATGTTCCGAGTTCAGAATTTTATTATTTTCTTGTATTAATTTAGGGTCATATCCAATTAACTGACACTAACTGAATAGAGAACACTTACTATTTATTAGTTTTGATAAAGCCTCGTGCTAAATGGTTTGAGGTTCTAAAATGTTATACCATCTCTGGTTCAGTAACTTTAGTCTTAATGCATTTTAAATATTACCTACTCATAAAAACTAGTATTAAGCTGATTACCAAAATATTTAAATATGATACAGCTAAATATTTAACAGAAAATATATTAAAGGGAGAATCTAATCTGATAAAATATGTTTTTTGTTGAGGCTGTGTATGGAATATGCATTAGTAAGGCCATTTATAATTGGTTTATTATTATACTCACAAAAGTCTTTAAAATTATTGAGAGTTAAAATAAGAAAACCATTTATATTTAATTAATAGCTACATTTTAATGAAATAATTTTATCTAAAGGCTCCAATAAAATAAACATATTTAATGTTAAGTACATATTAATGAAATAATCTTTGGTAAATACATTGAAGAAATCTATATGTAGTGTTAAATTTTTAATATAATCCTTAAAATATTCAAATCAGCCACTGGGATTTTGTTAAAATATTTTGCAAGATTTAAAAATAAAAACCTCTTACAATATAAATTTATTGACAAATCGAATGCATAATAAAAACTAAATATTACGTACTGGCACTCACTTTGTCGGTTATGTGAACTAGTCATTAAGCCTGTGACAGGAAGGACAGGGTTTTAACCTCGGTTGGGTGTAATGAGTGTGATTTTGGTTTCTAATACACTCTCTATATACAAATACTGATACATTTCTTCAAAATGATACCTTACTCATTTATACCTCATAAGTATAAATATGCTTCTATGCTGGCGGCCGGGTTTCAATCCTCGGTCCCGGCAAAGATTTATTTGATTACCAAACCCTTCCTTCACCTCTGACAAGACATCTTGTGAATGTGAGGAATGCCAGGCCTCCACCGTGGTTCGGATTCCACGTTAAACTGTAGGTCCTCCATTTCATCTCACAATCACCCTACCATTACACATTAGCGTAAGTGCGTATAACCCGAACGGTTAGTAAGACGCGGTGCTAATAATAATAATAATAATAATAATAATAATAATAATAATAATAAGTATAAATATGGGCTAATGAAGATATATGGACAAATATTGAGACGTTACAATAAAACAAAAATAATTAAAATATTACAGCTTATTTTAATAAATTAATGTTATTCAGGAAAATATGATTTTAATTAAAATTAAAATAGGATGAAAAAAACGCGATCTTGGGGCAGTGTTTATTCAATTTTTTTAAAATGAAGAACGTGTTGATCAACATAAATCAAATATTGCCTAAGTAGACAAGTTTAGTTTAATTTTCTACATGTTTTAAAGTCATCTCAATAGTTCTTGAATATCTGTTATGAACATAGTGCCATTCAAACACTAACTTTTTAATGGAGGCAATAACATGATGTTCAAATTCTATTATTGCCTTTGAAATATATTTAATGTTAAGATTACTTTTTTTAGAAAATTTAAATAAACGTATTTACTCAAGCGAAATTTTATTTACATTTTCTAAATTTAAACTGTTAAGAAAACTGCGAGAATACAAGAAAAACTTTCTTTCACTTTCACCAAACTCTAAAAAGTTATACCAATTGGGGAACATATAAAAATATTGTCATTTACTTTATACAGCTCGAAGTTTAAGGACATTGGATATGTACTGGACCAGTTTCAAAGATTCAAAGATTGTGATTTAATTTATTTATCAACGTAAAACGAACAGTTTGTTTAGGGAAATTATAACCTTACGCGTTTTAATTGAATCTTTAGTAAATAAACTGACAGTAATTGGAACTTGAAAAGCAGACTTATTGATTAAAACAAGAAAAAGATTAAAAGATGAAGTATGTAAAATAGAGAGTAAAAAATTCTACAATGTTGAACAGACCTAGATACATCCAGAGAGTAAAAATATATAAAGTGACAAAGTTAATGTATATAAGAAATGTATATAGATATGATGTCCGGAAGAAGAACCGAAAGTATATGACAAAAAAGTGCATAAAATATTATATTAGTATCAAGAGTCATTGTGATAAATAATGGGAAACGAAGGACGTGCGATGGATGAAGAGCAAGCCTGATAAATAGAGAGACAGATACACTTCATTCCCATCAAGAACAATGTCTGCAGTTGATAGGTGTACTTAATCTCTTTGTAATAAATCTCGTAATGTCACCCACCCACCACTACTCTTATTCGCTTTGCGAACAGTTCATTTCTCTTTGCCTGCTGCCACTGCTATTGTCAAGTGCCGTAACGCTAATGATGAGAACGTCATCCTAGAAGATACAACCATCATATCCGCATCGGATGGTACGCGGTGGATGATGGGGATACATGGAGGGTTACCGGAAACATACACACGGAGAACGGCTATCCTACCGAACGGTGAGTGTAGAAGGATAATTAATAAGCGGCACAATTAACGTTAAGTCCTAAGGCTTAGTGTTGCGTGGTTTAGTGTGACTCCCTTACTTATGAGGCAATTTGGAATGCCTGTGGAAATTGTTTTTGAATTAAAGAGAGAGGAAGTATATTTAGCTGTTTGTTGGATGTCCGACTTGGGATGGAAGTAAATGCGAGTTGAGTCCCGTATTTTCACCGTTTTTATGACAAAAACTATTTTGATTAAAATATTTAGTTTAATTTTCTACATATTATTATTATTAGCACCGCGTCTTACTACCAGTTCGGGTTTTACGCACTTACGCTAATGTGTAATGGTAGGGTGATTGTGAGATTAAATTGAGAACATACAGTTTAAGGTGGAATTCTAACCGCGGTGGAGGTCTGGCATTCCCCACATTCACAAGTTGTGAATAACACAAGTCTTTTCAGAGGTGAAGGAAGGGTTTGGTAATCAGATAGATCTGTGCCTGAGCTGAGGATTGAGACTCTAACCCCAGCATAGAAGTCCTACAGCTTACCCCTAGACCACCAGGTCACAGTTTTACATATTGCTATGTCAATAATTCTGGAAGATTTGTTATGAGAATGGCTACATATGACCAGGTAAGTTTTTAAACTATGAAAAATATTCCCGGTCTAGCAAAGCTATACCCATGACCTACCCGGTATATTAAAAAAAACTGTTATAATTACAATGTGGCAAAAATTAAACTTAGCGTTTCTACTAATGCCTTATTTTACAATGAAGAATTTTTTTAACATAGAATCTTACTACCTGTTCAATTTACATGCATGTTTACCAGCGGTTCTAATTTGTTAGGATTGAAGAAGGTGTAAATTAGAGGAAATGAATTCACATTAGCGTGGAGGGAGAATGGAAAGCGATTTTAGAAACTCATTACACACGGCCGGTATTCGAACACCAATCTCCCTGTCATCAGCAGTCTAGTTTAACACTAGAATGATTCCTTAGACCATGCGGCCACTGAAGCAATTGAAATGATTTATGAAGCTTGTTACACACTTATCTATAAAAAACTAGATGAATTAATTTCCTTTGTTACAAATATATACGCAAAGTTTTATAAAATATTAATACCATATTTGCTTTATTTTGGCCAACAAATGTTTATTGTAATAAAAACTGAAAAATCTGAGCCTTGACTCACGTGACCTTCCACCCCACCTTGAAGAGGCTATCTACCAAAGCACAGAGATGTCCAAATATTGCGCATTATTTTAAGAAGTGGTTTATTATTTCCAAATATGATTCTTGCTGATATTGAGACGAGGTTTAAAAACCTTGCATTTTAAGTTTTTGAGTTAAAAATAAATGCCGAAAATAATAAAGGTATCTCGAGGAGTCCAAGTTTTAAGTACAAGAGAAATGGTAAAATACAAAACATATCTCTCCTTACACAAATAGAGTATTTTTTTTTTCGTTTTTTTTGACTTGAAAATTTGGAATGTTTGTTTTCTAATAACTGTCAAATGTGTGGCTATCTCGACCAAATAGGGAGAGGGGATTATTTGAACCTAGGCTAAATGATGTATTTATGTAGGCCTACTGTTAAAGGTTTTTATGATTTGACTATACCCTTTCATTTTGGTGGCCTATTAAAATGATTTTTGTTTTCTAACTTATCTAAAGTTGTTTGACTTTAATATTACAATCAATCGAGTAGCTAGCATATTTAAAAAAAATTCTGACATATATTGTGAGTATATCTTAAATATATCCTATATCTTATAAGACATATATCACATATATCTTAAATCACGCAAACAATGATTATTCTCTATGGATACAATTCACTATTGAATATAGGATTATGTTGTTTTCTGACTAGCTTGATAAACAAGGAAATAATATTATCTTGAAATCAAAATATAAATTACTAGAGCCTTCCCCCCTCCCCCTCTCCCCGCGTTATTATTTTCAACACACATATTGAAGAATCATCATAGACTCTACCATAAAATATGAGTGACTATCGACATTTTTATGAGGAATAAATTAAATTTTCTAANAAAACAAAAAAAAAAAAAAAATTCAAATCTTTCCTCTTTATGATATTAGTGTATACAGGAGATATTTTGACTTGAAATAAAAAAAAGATAAATCCTACGACCTCAGTAAATATAAAAATATGATAAAATTCTTAGCATGGTGTCCTTAGACTTTTTTTTAAAATTGAGGGATCTAGTTTACTTTTCACAAAACTACTAATTTTACTAAGGTCATAACAGAATAGTTTATGATAACTGAAGATAATTTGAATTGTTTTGAAGATTCAGAACTCCCATTCCAATAAGATAAAGCTAAGTGTTAGGTGGGGTGTGTATGTATGTATATATATATATATATATATATTTACTGCATGTCTCCTTTAGAAATGTTCAAATTAGCTATCTCATGAATGTCTATCTTTAAAGCCAAGGCTTTTTGTTTTGTTACCCTAAGTTTTCGTGATTGTCGGATGTTTATTCGTTTCTTGGGAGTATTATAATTCTGTTTATCTGTTTTATTTCTGTACTTTTGTGTTTTTAGAAGCTGTTATGATAAAACTTATCAACAGTTTTTTTAAAGAAAGCAAACCAAATGGAATAGTAGAATAACAATAGAAACTCTTGCAACATTTATTTTGTTTACATAATTATTTGACATCCAAGGTGTTTTAACCGGCACAGATGGGCACGCTGAATTCCCATAGTGCTATTAAATTCCGGTTTGATAGGAAAGGGGAGGTTAGGTATCGGTATAATAAATATGAGATTTCCATGATCAATCAACACAAATGTTAAAAGCTTTATTCTAAATTCTATCTTAATGATATCTTCTAATAAGTTTAATTTGATGAGAGTTTTATATACGGATGCTAATAATAATAATAATAATAATACTTAGCACACGTCTTACTATCCGTTCGGGTTATACGCTTTAAGTACTAATTATGATAATGGATTAGAAATTGGGAAGATTGAATTAGAGGAAGTGAACTCGCATTTGCGTGGAGGGAGAGTGGAAAACTATTTAGAGAAAACCACCTGCAGTTCACCCGACCGAGATTCGAACCTCGATCTCCCCCGTACTCAGCAGTCGAGCTCAACACGACAAGCGCGTTAGCCAACTACGCCACCGAGGCGGGTCGGATGCTAATAAGAACTATACATTTATGTATGTAAATATCTAAGTAAAAATTTCAAGACTATAACAGAATATATTATTTAAATCAGGTATTCAAAGAAAACTAAAAAAAAAAGTCTTTAATTTCATTGCTGATTATTCCCTTACAATAAAATAGAGATAGATTAATTTGTACATAGGAATTAAATAAATAGATATTGAATTCATTTATTAAAAATACTTGTTAATATTTGTAAGAGAAGGCAAACCTTTGTAATGTATAATATACATAAATAGCGGAGTTTGGGATATGGAAAATATTATCTACAGGCTCCTTTTTTTTATATATAAATACATCTTTTGGGGTTTTTTGGTCACGTATTTTCAACCGTTTAAGCTACAAGCATATGAAATAGTTATATTAAACTGTTATGGATGAATAAGGTTGAATTTAGAGGACTTGTATGTGCTTTTGACTGGGGGGTGAGTGTAAAACTATTTAGGAAAAACCACTTGCAATACGTGGGACTGGGACTTAAATCCTGATCGCCACGTCATCAGCACTCCATTCTATTGCGAGACTAACAAGGCTGGCCACTTGTTTAAATTATGCAATACAATTTTAGTATTCTAATGACCCTTTACCTCATCTGGTCTTATTTGCCAGTGATGGAGAGGTGAGGATTCAACTCATAGCCGTGTGGACAAAGGGTGGTTGTTCCAAAAATTGTTTTCCTCACTACCTTCTCGCAGATGAAGGTACACTTACTATAAATTCAACCATCCTCATCTCTAACTCATTAGCCTAATCAGTGCATATGTGTTTCGCCTAAAAAGGTTGTGAGACACAATGATTAAAAAAACAACTTGGTTGCATTTAAGATGGGAGTGTAAAAGACATAAATTAAGGGTAATATTTTTCCAATTTTTTAGCTTACAATTTTTTTTGGCCAAAATAAATAAAATATATTGCTCCAGTAGAAACATAGAGTTTAATTTTCTTCACACGGTTATCTCAACAGTTATTGTTGAATATCTGTCATAATCATATTAGTATCTTATAACATTTTAAAATGAAAATAAAAAGTTGTCATTAAATTCCAGGACACCTTAACATACATTCAAAAACTGTTGAAGTCACCATGTGAAGAAAATTAAACTGTTTCTACTGAACAAATATTAGACTTATTTTGATAATCAAATTACATGATGGTAAAACGGTTAGAATACTGCCATTAGTTCGCCTCACCCTCCACCTTAATGGGGAATTTAGAGGTTTTAATCGTAGTTGGGTAAATTGGGGTAGTTTTTGAAATGTTATGTTCTCGTTCTTTCTTCACTTTAATATATTATGAGTTGCTCTTCTCAAACCTTGGATTAAATATTTAATAGCCCTTACATTAAAACTAAACAATGATTAAAAAAATGATATGATAAAACCGCGGAAATATTCCATACTAAGACACGCTCTGCAAAGTTTTCGAATCGTCATAAATGAGATTGTTCTTTTTCTTCTTGTGCCAACAAAGTCGTGGATATTTTGATATTGTGAGGATTAAGAAAGCGATCGCGTACCGGTGTGGGTTTTCCCCAGCATTGTTATTTATCATCTAAGGACTGGTGAGATTACTATGACTCGTCCTCTTCGACCCAAACCCAAAGCAAAAGCTTAAACTTTTAATATTGGGATATTGTATTATAATATATAAACTTGATATGAAACTTCGTGATAGCAATACTTACTGACCCACAATGATTGATAAGTAAGCCAACTACTAGGCTCTAGTTTGGTCCACCAGGGAAAGGGAGGTCTAGGTTAGAATCCGAGTAGGACGTAGTGAGGGTGTTTTATCTTAAATGGTTTCCCACTGCACCTCCATACAAATGCAAGTACGTTTTATAATAATCCTAACATCCTCATTCCTCTCCCATTAGCGTAATTAAAATGTGTATGGCCCGAACGGGTTATAAAACGCGGTAGAAATAAATGTATATATATATATACAGACATTTATGTCTACATATATATATATACATATTATATGTATATGTATCTACACTTTTTTTTATTCCTAGAGATCAATATAATAATGGTAAGATTTGGTATTCCAAAATAACCATTTAAACACCATTATTTTTAAAAACTTTAATATCAATAATTTTAAACTTTCAAGCAACATAGGAGTAGTTAATGACCTGATAAATTTAATACACACCTGATTCAATGGCCAAATTGTCTAAGGCGTCACTCTCGTGTTGGACTAGCCTGCTGATGACGGGAGATCGCCGTTTGAATACCGATCGGATCTTCTGAGGGTGGTTTTTACGAAGTATTTTACCACTCTCCTTCCACGCAAGTGGGGTGGAATACCTCTAACATGCTTCCTTCATTATCCTAACCCCTTTAGAGAAATTATCATATTATTATACTTCTATAAAACCACATGGCTTACTCAATGACGTTACTAACTGACATTAATGTTTACCTACTTCCTGATAAGCTAGAGACATGAAATTTTGCAAACCTATAGCTTCTAGCCTGTAACCGACGGAAACATTCCAAAAAGTTAAAAAAAGATATATTTATAACCCACGAAAATAAAGCAAAAACTTCGGAGCAACTTTAAAAATGGTGCGGACCTTACTTTGGAGGTCTCTTGCGGCTAAACGATAAAACTGTAGCTTTTGGCTACAATTAAAGACGATACAAGTCGGAGGGAAATAAACAACTTACCCCATTTCACCGTCCAGCACCTCTTGACAACAGTTCAGACAAACGATGTATACACAACCGATCATAACCGTGGCACGTGATGGACTTACCAAGCTCACCTAGGTTCAAACGGCGGCCACCAGAGGTTGCAAGAGACTAGAACTTTCCTAAGAGCCTTAGAAAGGAAGTGATGCCTGTTCCACTCTAGCGGAGAGCATTCCAGTGCTTTGAAGTTCACTATCGAAGCTATATTTGTCCCGTGAATCCCCCCCCCCTTTTTTTGGTGATCCGAATATGTTCCCCCACCTTGTTCCTTGCCTCCCATGTTTATCTGGGTTTTCAAGCATATATAATGCCGGTATGGCAACATGACCGAAACTCATCATCATACCTTATACACACCTTCCCCCATCCCAGTCAAGAAAATCCTTCCCAAATCCTGAGACCCCAGCGCAATCATTCAATATCACCAATTTCACCTCAACAGTGTTAATTAATTATACAAATGTTTTGTACGTGGTATTAAGTTCATCCACGAGGTCAGGAGTCACGACAGTGACTCAATACTCGAGAATAAGATCAGCCCTTTCACAGGTGACCTAGCTTGGCGTTTCAGTCAAGGTGGATATCTTGCGTAGGGCAACACAATCAACCAACCACCTGTAGTATTCTGCAGGCTCATTTCATCGGTTTCATTTGATCAGGTAAATACATTCATTCGCGAGGTTAAGAGTCATGCCAATGAGTAGCCTTGGCTGCGCTTTTGATCAAATGTAAGAACCAATTTATTTTCGGCTTAAATTATTTTTTTTATTTATGAAACCGTTTCAAAATTCACTTTTCGGCCTATTATCTTTTAATATTTTATGGGTAAATTTATAAACTTTGGAATCATAGATTGAGATTAAATTTGATAATATTATAAAATTATTAAGAGGTTATGGTATTGAAACTTGTCTATATATATATATTAATTTATTTATTTTGCTAAGATCGATATATGTCGAACTTTTAATATTACTGACCAAACCCTTCCTTCACCTCTGACAAGACATCTTGTGAATGTGAGGAATGCCAGGTCTCCACCGTGGTTGGGATTCCACATTAAACTGTAGGTCCTCCATTTCATCTCACAATCACCCTTCCATTACACATTAGCGTAAGTGCGTATAACCCGAACGGGTAGTAAGACGCGGTGCTAATAATAATAATAATAATAATAATAATATTACTGTTTGGTTTGGAAGATAGACAAAATTAACCATTGTAATGAGATCTGATATTGCGTTTCTTTAATGAATATTACTTTTGTTAATTTTCATCATATATTTTACAATAATGGCAAAGGTTACCTTATTATTTGGAATTACATCGCGAGTAATCTAGTCCTTTATTTATATTATGTATATTCATTGAGGATTTTGTCTTATAAAATTAGAAGACTTTTTGTAGAATAATGACTGATGTTAGAAGTTTTAAGGACTTTTTCGAATCCTGTCATGTACAAATAATTATATATATATATATATATAATTATAAATATTTATATATATGAGACTAGTGGTGATAGATATAATATTTAGCATCGCGTCTTACTACCCGTTCGGGTTATACGCGTTAAGTACTAACTACGCTAATGGATTAGGAATTGGGAAGGATGAATTAGAGGAAGTGAACCCGCATTTGCGTGGAGGGAGAGTGGAAAAACCACCCCCAGTTCACCCGACCGAGATTCGAACCTCGATCTCCCCGTCCTCAGCAGTAGAGCTCAACACGACTAGCGCGTTAGCCAACTACGCAACAGAGGCGGGTGTGATAGATATAAATTTGTATATAGTGTTGTTTTTACAGGGGTTATATAACGTAATTTAACGAGTAAGTTTTTAATGAACACTGATGGTTAAAATTGAATTTATTTATTTTCTCTAAGAAAATTTCAAATTTTGTGATACATTTAACTTCTATATAATCTTTATATACTTGATAAATCTTAAATATTTACACACTCTACGACTATCGTTTTTTTTGTTACACTATTATATATGGTTTTATCTGTTTAAATACATATATTTAATTGTATTTTCTATGAATAAATACCAGAAAAAGCATTTCTTGTTTCTTTTAATGATATCAATATCCGAGTGTAACCTTAGGAGATTTGTTTATTTATTTGTTATTCTTTTAGGGAATTTCTATATTTATGATGACGGCCTTCTAACAATTATTCCCGTAACCAGATGAGTTGCGTGCTCTGAGTTACAGGTGTCTGTACTCGGCCAAGTGTAACAATTACTCAAATGTCTCACTCTGATTGTGTTAATATTTTTTTTTACTATTTGAGCCTTCTATTTTTGATTGGTTAGGTAAACGAGGTTTCAAGACCTATCAAAAAACGGCTCTGGAATTACATTAATTTACATCCACTTGCAAAGAAAATTCACTGGAGGTTTGGGGACGGAGCCCCCAACGAGCAAAGCGAGTATCTAGAAAACTCTAACAGTTAATAAGACGGGGTGATAAAATAAAATTGACATATAAACACACATAAACTAAAAAACTAATATATCCATTAATAATATAGAGCCTTTATCCAAGGAGTGTGGGCTAAAATTCTAGTTCCAGCTTTATACACTGTTGGTTGTTTTTCATCGAATACCTATTTGTGATTTTATATCTTCTCTCCAGTTAAACGTTAGTAAATATTATTTTCATCATCTCGTGTCCTTATGCTAAAGTAAGTTACAGATATATCTAACAGTGTTCATAGCACTAATATATATATATATTAATTTGGTTTCTAAACATCCGGTTTCTAAGCTATATAAATAAATTTACATGCTGGTAGGTTGAACATTTCAATACGTGAGCTTAACTATGGTTTAAAAACATCGCGTTAAAGGTCACGTAAAAACGCTACATTTCATGTTTTCAGATCAATTAAGTTTGCCAAACATTCTTCTTATTAGGTTTAACGTTTACCTTCCTCGCATAAAAGCTTTATTTAACATAACTTAGTAATATTTGTATGTATAGTACACCAAGTTCAGTACAAATAGTTACAAACTATAATAGTGAATACAAACTCGTTCATGAAATTAAAATAAACGCAAATTATATATGAAAGGTATAAATGCTAGTTAATTTCTAAAATTGGATACGCCTACTATACAATATTATCTTGAAATCATATTTTTACTATAAGCTGGCACGCAGACTAAATACCAATACCATTGATATTTGTTTACTGATGACGGGGAGTTTTGGGTCCGATTCCCGGCCGGATGTAGTGAGAGTGATATTTCCTCAATTGTTTCCTAACCTCCTTCCAAAATAGGGGTGCATTTCTGCCCCATTATCCTTTTCCCCAAAAGTTTGAATAAAATGCGTATGGTCTGGACAGGTAGCTAGACACGATGGAGAAAAGAATCAATTAGTTTGAATGATAAAATATACAAATTAATGCAACACATTTAATCACCTGAAACTTGTTATAATCTCTCAGGAAATTAAGGTTATTCGACAAACCAAATTTTACCAAACAATTTTAACAAGTGCATAATTATCAGCTTTACTTAATATTGATTCAGTTAGTCAAAATAATTGAAGTTAACGAGTTATAAGGGATCAAAATTGCTATTTTATGCTTTTTGACAACATTGTTAAATTAAAGTAATTAATGCATGGGGCTGAAATGTATTATAAATATACATCCATATGAGGTGTACAGAATGGAATACTTATTATCTTATTAACAGTATTAATAACCATTCTATTAATACTATCAATAATAATCATGATATTAATATAATCAATATAAATAATCATGATATTAATAGTTTCAATAGTAATACTCATATTAATTTTATCAACATAAATAATCAATATTAATACTATCAATATATATATATATATATATACTCATAATATTAATATTATTAATATTTCATTGAGTAGACCTCATATGCATATCTAATTACACTAAATATAAACCCCCATACAATAATTGCCTTACATTAACAACGGCATGAAAAAGCATAAAATAGCAAGTTTGACCCCTTATAACTCGTGAAATGTGATGATTTGAAATTATTGAATCACTGTTTATAGCTTATAATTATACACTTGTTAAATACATGCAATAACAATTTGTTGATGGAATGACTTTAAAATTGGATACGATTATTTTCCAAACACAGGACGAATTTATAGCCTATATTTGTTGAGAGTAAAACACAACATTTATGAATTTGAACTCTCTAGACTGGAGAACGTTATAAATTACCCCATATAAAATGAAATGTCCTGAAGTAGCGTAAAGCCCTAGAACTCTCCTCGACTTATATTTATGAGGGAATATCTTTAACTCGCAGCAATACATTGATCTGCACTGTTTAGAGAATACGGCACCTGCTATCTTGGTTTTGTTGGTGAGGGTAACTCCGGTATAAATATTCTACGCTGCTATTATCATTTCAGTTTGTTGTTGGTGACTCCCATTATTACCTGCATAAACTTACTTTTAAAAAAAAATATAGCCTTAATAAATACTCTGGAAACAGCCACAAATGTATCTTGGTAATATATTACATTGCTTTGTATCTACTTTGCGTCCCCTCTACCGAGAACAATCCAAAGCGTGCATGAGAATATGTGGGATGTTCTCATTTGCTGGAATTGGTATGTATGGAGTCAGAGCGACACAAGAATCTGTTATTACATTTTAGGTTTGAAACTCATATCTGACATGCATTCAGAGTTGGCAATCTAGCTACATTTAACGAATCGTTTGGTTTGGAACTAAGCAACACTCAACGAAAATACTTTGTATAAAATATGTGAATCATCAGAGATCCTATTAAAAAAACATAAATATTTAAAAATTATGACAGCAAAATTGTTGGAACTGATGTATTTTAAGGGCTAGCTAGAGATATAATCTTCAGACATAGATGGTACATAAAAATCTGCATATTAGCGTGTGGTAATTTGTTTTGGTGTGTATTTAATTATATTCTGTTAATTTAACAACGTCTTACTTACTACCCATCCGTGCTTTACATATTTCAACAATTTAAATTAATTTTACTTGAATTTAAGTGTAGGGAGAGTAGAAAAACAGTTTGGTGAATCCAATAACCCTTCCCCCCAGGACACCTGAGCAGGATTCAAATTCCAGCCTCCATGCTACGAGAGAAAAATAGATTGGATGAACCTGGTATCCTTGTCTACGTGCTCATCTATACCGGATGTATTTTTAAATGGTTTTTTTCCCGCGAATTTTCATGATTAGTTTTTAAAACATTTAGAAAGTTGCCTTGTATAAACTAAATTATACATTAGTGTTTTGAGAATAAAAGTTTTTTTGTTCTGGAACTTATATAAGAAACATGATTAACAAAACTACTTTGATATTTGACGTTATTCACGACAGGTTCTGACTAACCCCTTTTCAAAGACAGGTTCGAGCTATGTTTAGGAGAGTATTAATTAATCCTCAAATGAAAAACAAGCTATAATATGATTTTGATAGAAAGGGCCTTTTATTAAATACAGTTTTTTTTTAGTCAACAATGATTACATTTTACTTTATTATTTGTGTCGTTTTACAAATATCGGTACTATCAAAAGTGACCATTTTAGATAACATGACTTGACGTATAAGTACGTGAAAATGTATATAGTAGCTTTTATAGTTGTAATATAAGGTTCTGTTTATGAAAATTGAAATGTAGGTACACGTCATTTTGAGTTTACTATTTTCGGCCTCAATCAATAATATCTCTACATGCATTAGAAAAAACTAATAAAAAACAAAAGTGTTTCATGGTGTAGAACTACGTTTTTCTTCACTGCCCATTTTAGATAACCACAACTTACACTAATTAAGTCAAGAACAAAATATGAGTAGGGTGAATTTAAATTAAATCGATTGTTATAGAAAGAAAATACACTAAATAGAGAACCCAACTGGAATTATTATTTTACAAGGATTTGAACTTAGGTCTCCAAAGTTGGAGCCGAGTAGTCTATTAACAATATACAGTCTCTCTCCTTGTGATATATTTAAATAATCAACCAGACACTTCATCTCAAGGCGGGTTCCTACAGGATAGAGCGCACGACCTTCTACTTGCCTAAACTACTTGACTGGTCGTAGTCTTGGACCAGCCCACGACTCTGGACGCTCACACTGTGTATTTTTTTATTCATGTTAAATATATAATGTTAACATCGGGTGACTTAGTAAAGCATGGTTTAATAGTGGTAAGTAATTTGAGGGCATATGAAATTTACATAGCTTGTGTGTATTTATATATATCATCGGGTGATGCATGATTTGTTTCTGTTTATTTTATTTTAAATTGTATTCAGTTCTTGTTTGTAAGTCGTTCTGACATTTTATTTTTTTGCCCCATTTCTTTGGGACTGGACCAAAACCAGTAATTTTGATCTCGTTCACAATATGTTTGTAGTTTTTATCTCTAGCGTCCCGATCTTCATAACTAGGTATCTGACCGTTCTAAAGACACTCCAAGCCCCTATACAGTTCAATGAATTTCAGTAATTGATCACGATTCATCCTGTACAAAGACATCCTAACAGGCCGCGGTTCCACTTTGTCTCAACGCACGTGAGTCCACGCTCAGATGACTCTACACAAATGACGTCGTGATCTTTCTGCCAGGTGGATAACTTGACCACCATTGGTAGAAGTCGTGCATGGCTAAGGGCTACTTCTAGTTTCCACAAAGTCAAGCACACGAATGATGCGCTCGTGAGTCGAGCTTTCTATCCCGTGAGATATCTTTAGGGAGGTGACAGACAACATATTTTCAGAAGTTCCACGCTATTAAAATATTGTTTGATATTTTTTAAGGTAAGGCTCACGCTAATATTTTGTTGAAAGCTATAGGCCTATGATTAATATTATAAAATTTCAATTTGTTTGTCTTAAAAATAAATATAGAAAAAGTTATATTTGGCTTGTTTTCTACGAAGTTTCATACGAAATATTGCATTTCTTAGACCATGGTTTTAGAAACAAACATAACCATCATCAAGCAAATACGGATTTTTTTAAAGGTGTCACCACATAGACTATTGGAAAATTAGAAAATTGTTTAAGTGGTGATTGGTGCTTCCAAAATCCCAGTTTCATGAATTAGATGATATTTCCATTCAATTAAAATGTGATTTTAATCAGTGGTAAATCATCCGTGAGATTTGTTTATAGTGTATATTCTATAGTTCACTTAGTATAAACATTATTATGTGAGAGCACAAGTCTTTATAATTTATCCTCGGGGATTCACACTCTGTCATTTTTGTGACTTATACCGATCTGCTACTGAACTTTAGCAATTGCTTTAGAATATGTATGTGGGCTTAGTCTCATTAGTATTAGTGCGCAGTGGTAGGGTGACTGGGTGTGCGTAGATGTGTGGTGAAGGGAGTGGGGAAGAGTAGTTTCATATGGGCCCCGAAAGCTCTCTTCCATCAATCACGTGATACCCAGTGTGTTAGCAACCCGCTTGTCAACACAAGCCCCGAGGATCGCCAAAAACGTGGGATTGGCTCGGAGAATTGTATGGAGGATTGCTTTCGCCTGGAAGATAAGTGAGTTCTCGTACTTGCGCAATCATCGGTAGGCGAAGCACATTCATATTCGGAGGAGTAGAATTAAAAGGGTTATTTTTATATCTATTATTGTTTGGACGGTAGAATGATATTGGTTTGCGTTACTCGAATTAAAAAAAAAGAGTTGATATTGCTGAAATAATGTTCACATTACAGTTTTCCTTAATACATTTGAGTATTCCATTCCATTACGATAATGTCCATTGTATCATAAATGTTTTGATTTCTCGTTACATTCTTTATTTAAATGTTTTATTTTCTCCCAAGAAAAGTATTTTATTTTCAAACTATAATCTACCTGATATAATAATATGTGTGTATTGACTCTATTATATAGTAGTTCTTAAAGTGCAAAAAAATAATGATTAAAAATTGGATTTTCATTCACCCCAAAAGACCAAAACCATGTATAGTTTTATGCTGTATCTAAATATATTTTACTTCATTTCTAGACCATTGCTAACCCCATCCAAACTCGCTCAGTGGGGTCCATGAACTAAGGCGTTAGTCTCGTCTCTTTTTCAGTTTTTTAAAATTGATTTGAGGTAACTTATCTAATAGGCATTTTCTGAACTGACCGATTATATCAGTCAGGAGAATTTCTATGAGCAAGAGCAAAATGGCCTACCAATTTTTCAGGGAAAGGTATTTTAATATACTTCCAGGGATGAATTTACGTGTCACAATCAACGAGGGACCAACCTACCCTCCAAAGGAAGTTGTGCTACAGATTATTATTATTAGCACCGCTTCTTACTACCCGTTCGGGTTATACGAACTTACGCTAATGTGTAATGGTAGTGTGATTGTGAGATGAAATGGAGGACCTACAGTTTAACGTGGAATCCGAACCACGGTGGAGACCTGGCATTCCTCACATTCACAAGATGTCTTGTAAGAGGTGAAGGAAGGGTTTGGTAATCTGATAAATCTGTGCCGGGACCAAGGATTAAACCCCGGCCACCAGCATAGAAGTCTGACACCTTACCCCTAGACCACCAGGTGCTACAGATGTGTTTATCACTCAAGAAAAATCCATCGACCTCCACTAATACCAGATCCTAAGGCGAGCACTTTATCCCAAACCACTGAGGTTGACGCCTGATTTATCGATAGCTTGAAGGTTGAGGTACGAATCCCTGCCATATGCATTGAGATGCGTTGGCTTGATGGCTAGTCACCACCCAGATACACTTTCTATTAGTTCTGCCATCTTTATTCTTACCCCATTATTGTATTGCAGTTCTAGCTTGACGTATTACACTATGGCCCTATCATATAAGTAGCTACGTTATAGTATAACTATGTTAAATTTCAAGGTAAATGAAACGTACATCTTAACTCAGCCTCAAATTCTTAAAACTTATTTTTTTCCACAGGGTAGAGGGATAGGGGTTATTATGCACACAATGATTAGTGGTTAGAGTTATGGATATTGTTTTGACATATAAAACCTTCCATATTTATAAGAAAAAACAGTAATAAATCTGTACGACTTGCCAGAGAAATGTACATGAATCACACTCTCACATGTTTTGGAGAATTTAAAAAAATATAAAAACTAAAAGAGAAATGAATTCACGTTAAATCTGAAATTGTGCCTTTTGGAAGCAGACTTAGCCCTAAATAATTTATAAATATTGAAAAAAAAACCGAGAAGTTTTTTATTGGTTTAACACCGAGTTGCTGGACCTATAACAATTTTGTTTCAGGAAAAAATAATCGAGAAGACTGTTTTTAAAGCAAAAATAATTCCCAGTTATATTTTTAGAGGGGAGGGGGGACTCTTTAAAGGCGAGTAAAATGGATATATTTTAATATTATTAGCTCCACTGTAATTCCCAACTTCACTATAACATGTCACAACGTGCAGTAAAACATAGTTATGCTATAAAACACTTTTTCTAAAAAAAAAACTATAAATTATGGTTCGTAAAACACAACTATAAATAATAAATACAATTCTACGTGTAGTGTATAATCAGCTTAGCCTGACGTATGATTACACTATCGCCCCTAAGTTACACCAAAATGGAGCCATACATGATACAATTTCTACGTTTTGGGGAAAATGGAGTGTACATTGTATAATAACTAACAATGCGTGAAAGGAGTTGGTTTGACTCGTATTTTAGATTAAATCAATATTTGATAAATGTGTTAGAACTACATATTATCCAAGAAAACACATTAATTAGCATGTGGTCTAAAGTTAACGCTAATAAGGTTTGATTTACCTATGATTGAAAGGTCGGGGTTTTAATCCGGGCAATTTAGAGAACATAATTTTTCTTGAATTAATTTCCAATTCTTTCTCCAGGTAGATTAACAAAACTAATTTCTGACTTCCAAATCATTACTCCACTATATTTTGATTTTATTTCTATCTATTTGAGGTATCTAACGTGCACTTTCTAAACATTGATTATATAAGAACACAATAATTTCAATGAGCGAAACGAAAGGGCCTAATAATTTTGCCGAGACAGGCATTTTCACATACCTTCCAGGATTCTTTTACATGCCACAATAGACATAGGACCAACGGCCTTACTTCCCCTCCCAAGAAAGTTGTGCTACGGTATTTTATTGCTCAAGAAGAATTCGTCGGCCCCATCTGGGTTTGAACCCATTAACATCGGGTCCTGAGGTCTCTTCACATGTTAACACTTCCTTCAGCCATTTGTTTCTTGACCCTGAGAGCAGCATTCAACATTTTCAAAAGTGTTAGCTAAATTTATTTTGGAGTAGCCTATATCTTAACAGACTTGCGCAAAAAGGGAATAAAATTAGTTTTATTTAGTGTTTTCAATATATAATTTATAAAATAGCACTTTGATATAGTTTCAATTCACAAACTCTGTCAAGACTATTAAATAATTTGGAATATTCAAATTTTGCATTGTGATTTATGAAAAAACTTGACGCGATGTAAATAAAAGGAAGTAATGAAATCAGCACTATAATTAGCTATAAAATACCCTTTTTTTTAGAAAATATCAGTGAGATAGTTTTAAAAATGCAGGGTAGTATTATCGATCAGTTGTCACGTAATTTACGCAGATCATTGCAATGGAGTTTAATTAAATAGCTTGAACCTCTCTTATCTGCGACGTTTCTATTCAGGATTTGAATCAAAGCTTCTCTACCTTAGCGCTCTTGGCCACAAAATGAGATAGAAACTTTGTTGAAATTAATCTACTTGCAATGCCATAAAGTTAAAAGGAAACTCTCAAAAACATTTTGTTTCTCCCTTCCCCCGTTCTTCATATGATTTTCACCGCAAGCAATGGCCAATGTTCTGCACTAAACTTAAGTGGAAGTGCGTACAGCACGCAACCTGTCACATACACTTGTGTTATAAAGGAAAAGGAGATGGAAACAGCAAGTTAAAAAGAGACAGAAATTCAAGTAACACGCTGTCACAACTCCGAAATATGAACAATTAAACTCTGCTTTAACCGCCATTCTCTTGTAATGTAAGTGCGCTTGTAAGCTGGTTGGGGAGATCTTCTGCATAACGTGTGTATGTGGGTAGGGGAGGGGCATAGGGGGATGAGCTTACGGGGGTCATAAGTAAAGGCACCAGTTGGTTAGGAAAGAGCCACTTCTCATAAGCTATAAGTTGGAAATGGTCTTGAGTCCAAATAGCTTTGAATATAGTATTTTTTTAAACATATTCAAAGAACATTTTTGTTGCACTTTGTAGGGTTTGGGCGAGGTCTTTGACAGATAGAAATTGTTATATAGTGGACACAAGTTAGTTGGAGTCACCAGATAATTGGGGCAGCCGTTTATTTGGACAAAATTTGAAGAATAGAAACAAAACAAATATATAGCCTAAATTTTTCCATTTACTTAGGCTAACTCGCAGCTTAATTGGGTAAGTGAAAGTCGTGTTTTGACAATAAATTTTACGTAGATGGTGTATACGTTCCTAACATAAAGATTATGGTGGCAACAGTCAAGTCAGAAACATATGCTTGCTGAACACATTTTTTTACTATCACACTAGGTACTGCACATAATTATGTATACGTCTTTTGAGTAAATATAGGTTAAAACTGTAACCAATACAACATACATTGTTTAAGTACATTTAAATGATTTAAAACCTCTTTCAAGATTCCCCTTTAAGATGTTATCACTTTCCAAGGCAATTGATGCAGTCTTTTATCAGCATTAGATACCTGCGCCGACTTTGTTCAGTTGCAGACCATAAAGAGAACACAATAGTGTACACTTGATTTCTTTTTTCAAAGAAATAATCCTTAAGAAATTTGTAGCCCCTGCTTGATACAGACATTGTTATGAACTGTATCTTTATTTTATGTATTCACATTTTGTTTGTTTTTAGCTTGAGCTATTTTCAAATAAATGTTTGTGCCAATGTAGCTTAAATACATTGTGCTTTAATTAAATGACACATTAATTTTATTTTATTCTGAATTTTTCTACGAAAGAATGTGTTTTTCAGATCATTGTTTAAATTTTTCTATAATTTGGACATCCATTTAACTGGTCCAAATAGATAGAGTGTCAATGTATCCCAATTAACTGGAATCCAGTGTCATAGTACTTTTAAATGAAAAAATTCATTTTAATTGGATATATGTTAACATTTATTTGATAGTACACTATTGAAAATGGGATCTAGAAAAGTACATATATTATATAATATATATTTCAATATAGAAATAAATAAATACAACTAGGTTTCGTGGGATATTCACTTTAGGACTGGAACTAGTCACTTGTTTTAGGAAAATGGTTATAGTTGTTCGGTTGTCTATTCTTTAGCTATTTAAATTATAGTAAAAGATTTAGTAAATAGATACATTGGAATCAATCTAGATTTATATATGTCTATGAAGAAAATTTTAAAATTTTAAATATGACGAAAAATGATTAATCACTTGTAAAATTATTCAAATTACATAATGAGCATTTAGTTGTTAGTGATCCCATATTTATATACTTGGAAGACCAGATAGATTTGGATAGGTCTGTGTGATTAAGGGAAATTTGGCACTGAAATCAAGCCAAGGGATTAGCCCCCGAGAGCTCAAATTTTGCATCAAGACTATCACAACTTACTATATATATATGTGTGTGTGTGTGTGTATGTGTATGAATAAGCGTACAAATAAAAGGAGGTAAAGAAACATTTAATTCCCACCTTTTACACAGTTATGAGCCCAATAAAATGCACTTTAGATTATGCTTTAAAGAGGTATCTGTCATCTCTAAATAATTTAAAAAAAAGGTATTTGCTTGGTCTCTTTATGGTGTTTGAGATATATGTAGTGTGATTTCCCTCTTTTCCTCCAGTTACCTCCAATTCAAAACACTTTGTACTTTTCAAGACTTAAGACCACTATTCGCAATGTGATGAAGCCAAGGCGAAAACGTAAATAAATGAGATGATTTTGCTATTTCTCAGCCCATAGCGATATTATAATTGGATGCACATCAAATAAATAGCTAATATAAGTTGGCCTATAATTAACTTTGGTCCATTGTAGGAACAGATTTTACGGTGTGAACCTTGATACTTGTGGTAAAATCAAATTCCAACATATCTAATGTACTTACTTCACAAAATAATTAGCTATGTAGAGTTCAAAAGCTTTATATTCTCTGTTTCTATCTAACTCTCAGCGATTTATTTTATGTGTGAAGAGCTTATCAATCAAGGATATTTTTTAAGTTAATTTACATTCTTAAAGTAGAAATTTTTACCCTTGAAATGAGACTTTAACGTTAGATGTCAGCTATTGAATGTACTTGCATTCACTCCATTGAATGCCATAATCTTTTTTCAGCATTCAATAAGCGTAAAACGTCTGCTTGCCATTTAAAACATTTCAATAGATGCTCTTTATGGGTAAATCCTACGAGAATTGTTATATACAGGCATAGGTAGCTACATGGCTCAAATGTAATTCTTGTTTAGTCTGGTTTTCCAGTGATGGGGACATGTAAACCCTAACAGGCTTTACTGAGGGTGTTTTTTTTTCAAACGGATTCTCCTTCGGGGTGAAATATGGAAAATTTCCTGAAAATTCTACTTTCATCTTCCCTGCTTTTTCAGCGAAAAATATATAATTGTGTATAGCCCGGACGGATACTAAAACGCTGTAAAAAAACTAATGTGAGGAACTTAGATGGGCATTACATGGCTATTATTTATTCTAACATCAACATAAGGAAATGACATTGTTATTCTTTGCTATAGCAGCGCGTCATACTACCAATTCAGGCTACATGCTAATACTAATTCCGATAGTGGGCTAGAGATGAGGAAGGTTGAATTAAGAGGAAGCATACCCTTATTTTCGTGGAAAGACAGAGTGGAAAACGATTTAGGAAAACACACCCTTAGTATACTCGAATGGGGTTGAACCACCATCTCTCCGTCAACGGCAGTCTAGTATATTGCTAGAGTGTCGCCCAAGACCATGTGGCCACCGAAGGCGAGCTATGTTATAATTGAAAGTATAGGGTACATATATTAGACACATAAAGTTGTTTTAGATATGGTATTTCTGCCATTTTAATAAGTTTGCATAAATAATGTCACTCTTTACCTACTATTGGAGAAACTTTGAACTATATAGGGTAGTGGTATTCTACCTGGGCTACGCGAGTACATTTTAGATTGTAGGTAAAAAAAAAATATATATATATAATTTCGCAATAAGCAATGGATAGTCAGAGCCAAATTTAGGGTTAGCCATAGGAGACCTCTACTTAAGGACATGCGATATGGGAGGGCCATTTTCTTTCTCTATCTTCTCTATGCGATTTTTATCCAAGCGTATAGGCAATAATACATTGGTTATTTAATAGCTTGATTCTCCTTTTTATCATTTAAAAATTATCATCTAATACACTAGCTTGAATGTAATCTATTTTAGACTAGCAGAAGTATTTGACGTTGTCTGGGTTAAGGGAAAAGGTTTTTTTTTAGTATAGAACAGAAATTAAAAAAATGCCATTCATTTTATTTCTTCCAATTCTGTTTTTATTAAATAAAAAAATAATAATTTAAAATTTTAGCTTCAAGGTGCATATGTTCGTGCACAGGGACTACTAGTTTTTAAACTTAACTCCTCTGCGTGTGTTAGATATCGTGCAACGGTCTTTATAGACAGGCCAATAAACTCTTTATTTTATTAATATAGATTTATATTATAGAATATGTACTCGCTTTGCTCGTTGGGGGCTCTACTCCCAAACCCCCAATGAGGTTTCTTTGAAAGTAGATGTAAACTAATATGATTCCAGAGCAGTTTTTGGATAGGTTTTACCATTAAGCAACAAGAGACCTCCAAATAAAGGTCCGTACTGACTTTAAAGTTTCTCTGCCATTTTGAATATTTTGGGGGTTGAAAATTAAAATATTTAACTTTTTGGAATTTTACCGTTGGTCACAGACTATAAGCTACAAGTTGGCTAATTTTTAAGTTTCTATCTCATCTGGAAGTGGGTAAACATTAATGTCATTGAGTGAGTCAACCATGTGGCTTTATATTAGTATAATAGCTTACATCATGCACCAACAAATTTGGGGGTAAAAGTTTGAAGAGAATTTATATCTGGGGGTACGGGACAAAAAAGGTTGAATACCACTGACCTATAGCATGTGTCAGAAAGATGTTTATTTAACATTTTTATTATTTCATATTTAATGGTTAGTTAAGTAGAACAAATTAAAATTAAAATGTAATCAGCCTGAGACGTAACCAAAAGTAGAAAAAAAAAGTTTACGAATTTGAGGTTACAATACTGTGTCTATTTTACGAGCGTTGGATTGTGTCTGTTAACAATCGTTAATCTTTGGACAACGACAAATACGTTTCAATGGGAGTATGAATAGAAAGGCTGAGCATTGTTATGTTTGTTTTGGTCAACATACATGCCTTTTCATTGTTGAAAGAGTAATAGTCTGACAGTGTTATTTTGTAAATTTTCCCATTTTTAATATTACAGAGCTCGATTATTCCATTGTGGTGGTTCTGATTAGCTAAACAGATAGAAAAAAGAGGAGTAAACCTTTATCTACGTCAATATGTTTTCTCTGTTTTGACACAAGATCTAAGATCATTGAAGCTACTACACATGTGGTTCACGCTGCTAAATAGATTAACTTAATTCATAATCTTGTTAGTAAATATAGTAATAATTTTGTAACATTATCACATATTAATATAGTCGTACAAATAAAATGTTTTACTAATTTAAATAAAATTATTAAAAACCACTATTAGAAATAAAATTTCAACAAGGTTTGAAATTTTTATTTCTTACACTGCGTTATACTACCTGTCCGGGCTATACGCATTTTGTTAACGCTCATGAGGAAGGTAAAATGTATAGTAAATGTCTCAGTACACACTGCTGGGAGTCGAACCCCAACGTTCCCATCACAAGAAAAAATAGACTTGATGAGCCTAACATCTAGTCCACGTACTTACCGATATTGTTTGGTGAGACTTTTAACCACTATTCTTTACATAAAACCTTATTTTCAATTATAAAAAACGATTGTTTAAGATAGTGCTATATTTTCACTTGCTGCAAAATATAACAAGGCTAACTTTCACTTGATGTTTTATGTATTTATGGTTGACAACCCTCTATTCAATCCCCTCGACTATAATAGCGGTATATAAAAAGCTTTGCAAACTATGATTTTGATGTAACCCCCCTCTCCTCTTAACCATTCTCCCTCACCTAAGGCTTTTCTATCATCACCATCTACTATGAGGACGCTCTAGCATCCATCCCGTCATCCCCTAAAGCACTACCATTATCAGTCCCGTCACCCTCTTAAGCACCCTCCACTCTCACCATCGAAACCTCCTGAAGTACCTCTCTTCACACCCCAGTCAGCATGGGGATGTCGTCTCCCCCCTCCCCCCTCGATCCACCTCTTATCCCGATCAGCCTGAAGGCTCACCAAACCCATCACCCCTTGGTTCATCACCTCTTGGCCACTTGCCATATTTTATCGAGCGTGCTTGGAGCTAACCCATATCCTTTGACCGACACACACCTCTCTCCCCCTTTCCTAACTATTCTTGACCACATAGAATCCTACAATTCGTGTTGGAGAAACTGAGCCTCGGATTAATTGATTGGTGAATGGGTTACAAGAATCCACCATGGATATAAATGGATTGTCTTGACTTGTCTTATTCCTTAACGTTTTAGAAATAATTTTATGATGATACCAAAATGCCATAATACCTCCACAAATAATAAACAATTTTTTTGACACCACATCATACTACCCGTGCAGGCTATATTTATTAATTACACCAATGTATTTTGGATGAGGTACAATACCCACATTTGCCTGTAGAGGGAGTGTAAAACCATTCAGATAAAAATATCATACACTTAACAGGAATTTTAATCTTGATGTCGTCATGAACGACAGTCCAGTTAATTGTGCGAGTGATGTCTTAAATTTTTTAGATCATTCGATCATTTGACCACTGAAGCGAGTACACATTTCGTTCACGCCACTACTTGTTAACTATTTAACAGAAACATATCTGCGAATATTAAAGTAATATAAATATAGTTTAATCGTAATAGTGAAGTCAAATAAATTATTAAGAAAATTTTTCCCTTATCACCGCGTCTTACTACCTTTACAGGTTGTACTCATATGTACTAATTACGTTAGTGAGATAAGGATGGGAAAGGTTGAATTTAGAGGAAGTGTACCCTCATTTGCATGGAGGGAAGGTAGACAATCATTTTAGAACACACAATCCTCACTACACACGACCGGGATTTGAACCCCAATATCCCTGTCATCGGTAGTCTAGTTTAACAAGAGAGTAATGCCTTAGACCATAAGGTCACCAAATATGTTAATCAATCATTTTATTTTAGCGTCTGCCACAAAGGTTTGGTGGCTAGACATTCCTAGATTTCTACTTGCAGTGGAGGATATGCAACTGTCATCTAAGCTTGAACATAATGCAGGAGCTGTTTCTTCGTCACAATGAGATGATAATTACCATGATGTATTACCACAAGAATGGAAGGCAGATATTAAAATACAAATTTTTTAAAATAAATATGAAACAGTATAATAACTATAGAGGTATCAACCTACTACAAGAAAGCTACAAAATTGTATCCAACATAATTTTAATGAGATTGACGCCATAAATAGAGGAAATAATTTGGGATCATCGGTGTGATTTTAACTAAATAGATTACCAACATATTATATTTTAGTATTTGGCAAATATTAGAAAGAAAGTGGGACAACAACAGTACAGTTAATATATTGGACGTATATTTTAAAAGGGCCAATGATTTTGTTAAAAGAAACAAATTATTTGACAGTTAATTTAATTAGGACATACCTTGAAATAACTTCTCATGATATTTGAGGTATGTTAGACTGATACGTACGGCAGGCTACGAGTTGGATGTCACTTATCAGATAATTTCGAAATACACTGTGTGTTGAAACAAGGAGATGCACTTTTCCCATTACTAGTGTTTACATTAAACAGTACAATGCTGATATTAGATGTTGAGATAATTTAGCATTTTTGGGGAATAGTAAGGAAGATGTTGCAAGAACATAGGATAGTCAGGAAATAAATAGGTTTAGAAATGAGCGCAGACAAGACTAAATATTTGATCATACTGAAAACACAGATTGTGGTTGATAATTTATAGATTACTGTGAACAACATAATCATTTGACAGGTTATTGTATTTAATTATTTATTAACCATTTTAACTAGCAATAACAATTATATATTGTAAATTGGGAAAATAATACGGTCAAGAAATGCATGCTATTTCTCGGTCATTAAGTTAGTAAATAAATTATTATTATTACTATCACCGCGTCTTACTACCCGTTAGGGTTATACGCACTTACGCTAATGTGTAATGGTAGGGTGAGTGTGAGATGAAATGGAGGACCTACAGTTTAACGTGAAATCCGAACCACGGTGGAGGCCTGGCATTCCTCACATAGTAAATAAAGTATAAGTGTTTATTGTGATTAAGTTATCATACACTATAAGAGAAATTTGGTGCGATTTGGTCATATTATTTATTTATGTTCCTATATAGCTCTACAAAATACTGATTTAACTGATTTTGATATAATTTATGAAAAGTGCCCACATAATAATGTTTGCACATTTTCTTACACGAGTACCTTATGTAACTGTATGCGTGCGTGTATGCATGCGTGCACACATCTATGTATGCGTGTATGTATGTATATATGCGTGTGTATGTATATATATGTATATGTATGTATGTATGTACGTAAAGATGTATGTATAGATGTATGTATGTACATATGTATGTATGTATGTATGTATGTATGTATAGATGTATGTATGTATATACGTATGTATGTACGTATGTATGTATATACGTATGTATGTACGTATATATGTATAGATGTATGTATGTACGTATATATGTATAGATGTATGTATGTACGTATATATGTATAGATGTATGTACCTATATATGTATAGATGTATGTACGTATGTATGTACGTATAGATGTATGTATGTATGCATGTATGCATGTATGTATGCATGTATGCATGTATGCATGTATGTATGCATATATGTATGTATGTATGTATGTATGTATGTATGTATGTATGTATGTATGAACGTATGCACGTATAGATTATGTTTGTATAGATGTATAGATGTATGTATAGATGTATTTATGATGCATGTGTGTATGTACGTATGTACGTCCTACTACTCCACAAGGCTATCCACATATTTACACTAATAGAATAAGTACGTTTAGGAAATAATTTAGAGAAAATCTACTAACATCTTGGTGGAATATATGCTAGTTATAACTTCTCTCAGAAAACCTAGTTGGGAAAAGTGGAAGATAATCTATGAAAGTTATTCCAGTATATCTTTTCAGACTTTGAACTCCATCCTCCCGGGAAACCAGACAAGATTAGATTATTGTCTTTGCCAGCCCATTGGTGGGAGTGTTCTTATATAGGTACAGAGATAAGTAGCATATGCATTTGAATCAAGCGTGTTAACTTTAATAATTTATCAATAATATGTATTATAACTGTAGAGAACTCTTGAGCATTTAAATTTAATAAAAATCTTTATGACATAATATCTGATTAATTTGACCATGGGTAGCTATTACAAAATTTCCCCTTAAAAACCCTGTATGTGTATGTTCTAGTTTTAATTATTTGTTGATTTTCCATCTCATACATATTTCTTTCTCTTCCCTAGTTTTATCTTCTTCGGGTACGGTGCTGTATAGAAATAAAAAATACACCTCTCAAAACACCCTATTTTAAATAAACAGGTTTTTTTATTAAATTTAAATTTTCATTTAACACCACTTTCAATCTCAATTGTTATCATTCAATCTTATCTTCAGCTTGTATTTTTTTAGTCAAGCGTGTTAAACTTTTTATTATTCTTCCCCTAGATCTTACTCGGGTGAATTTACCATCTTAAAATAACTTATGGCAGATTACAACTTTACTTTTTCCTAATTAACTTAACTCAATTCAAAGTATCCCTTAGAAACCCAAGAAATTATTTTATAAGGCCAAGTTGAATTATTTTAACAATTTTAATTTTCTTCCAAGGGTCGTTTTGTTTATATTTAAGAAAGTTGACCCTATATCCTATTTGATTATGATTTCGGATCTATATTTATTATAATTTAGGACCTGGCACATATACATACAAGATTACGCCGTTTCCTTACGGGGTAGGGAAGTAACTGAGCAAGTAGCTTAAAAAAACTCTGTATATAATCCATTAAAACTAACTTTACTCACACTTCCCTACCCTTCAATAACTCCATATCTTCAACATCATCCATACACAGAGTCATACATACCCTTTTGTTTTTAGAACTACTAATGTTTCTATTTTCCACACATTCATGTACAACATTTAGCCACGTCTTACATAGTCTACCCCTTCCTTTTGATCCACACACTCTACCTTTCTATATTTGTTTCGTCACTCGATCCACACTCATCCTCTCAACATTCCCAAACCAACTTGAGACGCTTCCTTCACATTGACCTTTTGGATTCCCTTTCAAACCCCACTCTTTCAGTACTCATTCATTACTGACTCGGTTCATACCCGTTCTTTCACGTAGATTTCTTAGACATCGCATTACAAACACATTCACCTTGCTCCTTTGTTTCTCCTGACAAACCCACGTTTCTCATCCATAAAACAATGTTGGCATCAAAACACTTTTATATACTGCCATATTTGCCTAATTGAATATTACTTTATTCTGAGGACCTATTTTTAGGACCTAACAAGCATATATATTGGATATGTGGTAGATAAAAGGAACTAGGGAATGAGTTAACCAAGATATATAGTAAATTGGCATATAGATAATTAGAAATTCATATATAAAGAATGTAATTATTTATCTTTGCATTGCAATTTTTTATAATATAAATCGTAACTGCTTAGAATTGAGAACCTATGTATACCTTTAGAGTCAGTAATTTATTAATGAAAATTTTTCTAATTTTTATCACCACGTAGGCCTATTATTAACTGTTTTGTTTATAGGCATATTAAAAGATTATAATTACACTTGCGGGTATGCGTAAGGCTCCAGGAATAATTTATATAGATAATCGCTTCATACGGTGATTAGATACCTAGATAGATACTAGTTTTGTTTTAATTAAATACTTTTCGTAAGAGCAACCAGGTTTTGCGTTCAATTCGGTTAGAGCAGCCACAAGGATGCCTAAAATATGTAGTAATTTAATTTGTTACTTATTTAACAATCCACTATTGATCTTCTTCTGAAGTCAAAAACCCTAAGCTTGATTCAATGTGGTTTATATCCATCTGAAGATCTAGTAGAAATCCCATGCTCTACGGGGATTCATGAAGGGTGGTGGCTCCCCGTAAGAGTGTGAATGAATTTAGGAAAAAAAGACCCTCATTACACCCAGTCGTAACTAAAACCCTGATCTCTCATGAAAACAAGACTAGTCGAGCTCACCGTTTGGTCCAATGTATCAATGATATGGTTATGACCAAAAGGATAATGACTTAAGTTAAAAGCTATACATTTTAAAAAGCTTAGTTTGCAAAATATATATTTTTAATTAATATTAAAAATCATATTAAAATTATCACGTCTAACCCAAAATGCATTTAAAAATTCAATAATAATATTAAAATACTTAAACACAAATACACATATAAACACAAATATGTATAGAGTACATTATAAGCACAACAAAAGCTTGCACTTGTTAATGATCTTAAAATGAGTCTAATCAGGGGTTTTCAAATTGCGACTCGTGGAGAATTTGTAGCCTTCAAGCTTATTTTTTGTGAATCTCGACTGTTTAAATGCTTTATAATATATAATTGAATAACAAATATTCTGTAAATTAATAATAATATTGCACGTCACGGCAGCCCAGTAGGGGAAAGATTATTCAGTACTAAATAGCTGTTCCTCAAGGGATGCACGCATCTACTAGTCGTACGTATGTCGGGTTATTCACCTTTCGAGAGAGATGCAAAAAGTACGAGCCGGGAATCGAACACGCGACCTCTTGGCTCATAGCCATTTGCACTGACGACTACACCCAGGGGCCGGTTGCTGCAGAGTAAATATATGATATATAAAAGAAGACAAAGCATTGACATATTCTATATATTTTTTAATAAAATATTAAAAAAATACACCTTGAAATAAACGATAGGCTTAACCAGATAGTGAACCCACATTTGCGTGGAGGGAGAGTGGAAAACCATTTAGGAAAAACCACCCCATTTCACCCGACCGAGATTCGAACTTCGATCTCCCCGTCCTCAGCAGTCGAGCTCAACATGACTAGCGCGTTATCCAACTACGCCACCGAGGCGGGTCTTATGGTTATTGCATTACTAGAAATTTCTCTTATAAAGTTTGTCCACTGAATTAAGTAATTATTGACTATTGAGTCTAAAACGAGATAGATAATTGCTGTACCAGGTGTGAATCAAGGAAGCGGGGATGGGGGGCGCGCGCCCCCCTTCACGAAATTAAACCAATTAAATCAATGTTAAAGTCAATAATAGTTTTTTTTGTCACGTAATACTATCTCACTAACCAGATTTCATTTTTTAAATTTTAATTGGTAATATAATTAAATTATTAATATACGATAATCATTATAAATACTTAATACAATTACATTAAATATTAAAATGTTGAAAATAGGCATTAATAAAATCACCCAAATTTAAGTTGCGCACCTATCACCTTGTTGCACATATTTTTTTTAGGTTTACATTTATTTTATCATTTTTACTATTACTATTTTAATGATTAATAATAAATAAAGATCTTTATAATAATTTATTTTTAGATAACGTGCTTTAAACCAAATCTTTGAATAATACCACACACATAACATGTTAGTATGGCTTAGTGGTAAAATATAGATTTAGGATGAGAAATAACTTGTTATATTATAAAGTGGATTGTTCAAAATCTGAATAATTCCATCTAGTTTGTCTGATTGATTGAATAGCTAAAAAAAACTATTTATATAATAATTGTTATAATGTTTAATCATATTTCCCTCTTAATAATCACTGTTTTTTATATTATTTTTATTTGCTTATAATAAATTTCAATGCCAATAGCAAATTCTGAGTTAAACCCTTCATTAGAGGATTATTCTCAAGTTTAGTGCTACACTGAAAAATTACTTGAGGATTTACTCTCAAATTTTCAAGTATTTTTATGACAATTTTTTTTAGTTTCCTCACCCCTTCCTCTCCCCAACCCAATCCCGATGGGAGCACCTGCATCCCTCCCCACCCACCTCACGAAAATCCTGTGTTGTACAAACATTTCCCCTAAGAGGTTAAAGGAAAAACATCAACTCCTTCAAAGACTCACTTATTTGCTTACGCTCACAAAATTGTTTTAATATATTTGCCAATATCTAAACAGTTATTGGTTTTTTTAAATATATTTCAAATAAAAGTTTTTTTATTTTTAATAGCACTAGAATTTTCAATGGTAAGTTATTTAGTATCTCAAATAGTTGTGGAGATATAGATATTTTTGCTTCTGTAAAGAACCCTAAAATACATTTTTACTGAAAAATGAAAAAAAGCCATTTGGTTTATAACCTTAATCAACGCTTAGATACGAATTTTAATCAAAATAATTATAGCCTATTTTTACAAAATTGAAGTTTTCTCTTTTAAACCTTTAGTAAGTTGTTCTTAATTATAGGGTTAGACAGACACACAGACACTCGGCGTTGCAAATACCACTTTTTAGGGTTCGGGGTGCCATGAAACGTCGATATTCATTAACATTACAGGTTAGATTTTATTGACGGTCGTAATAATTTACTCTAAAGTGTTGGAAAGTTAAAAAATAAATATATTTGCGTATAGCTTGAAAACGAGTGGTCTTATAAAAATATATTTCAAGTAAAAGATATTTATTATAAATAGATCTACATGTATGCAATGATAAGTAATTTCATATCCCAAAGAATTACGGAGATAAAATTAAAAATTAGAATTTACGCGTCAGACCGGAACCGTAAAAAGTTGAGAATAGCTCTTTGTTTTGTAATATTGATCAAAACTTAGAAATTAAATATAATCAAAATCGTTAAAGCCGATTTTGATCAAATCGATCTTTTCTCTTTAGCCCTTAAGGAAACTACCCTTGATTTTAGGGTTGGATATTTAATACAAAATTCCTTGGGGTAACCCTATGAAAACCCTAGATACCAAGTTTCAGTCGAATCGGTAAAATAGTTTAGGCTCTAGCCCCAAGGTATAGACTGACAGACAGGTGGACAGACATACAGACAGATGGCATTGCGAAAATCACTTTTTACGTGTTCAGGGGATCATGAGACGTCAAAATCCATCAAAATCTCGAGTTTAATTTTTTTGACGATCACAATACTTGCTCTACCTTTAAGGTAGCGAGAAACTAAAAATATTGCTATAGGGTCCCCAAGGGTCAATATCTAATATTAAAATGTCAACTTCCGGTTTAAAATTTTCGACATTTTATTTGGGGCTATGTTTATTACATTGTCATTAAATTCCTCATTTATGAATTTCGTTTGAACAATAACATGGGTAAATATTGACTATTGAATGTAAATGATAGATATAGATAAATTCTGTACAAACATTTCCACTAGGAGTTTGAAAGAAATAGAACATACACATTTGAGAGACTTACTTATTTCTTAATCTTTGGCATAATATAATTATTGCGTTAAAGTTTAAGTAGTATCTCTTTACAACTCAAGCTCACAAATATGTATTAATATGTTTGCCATTATCTCAAACACAGTTGGTTTTATACAATATTTTTCATATGTCTTTTTTATTTTTAATAGTACTACCATTTTGCGATGATAAGTTATCTAGTATCTCAAATAGTTATGGAGATACGTAAATTTCTGCTTCTGTTAAGTACACTATGTTTGAAATTAAATTTAATCAAAATCATTAGAGCCTATTTTGAGAAAATATATTTTTTCTCTTTTCGCTTTTTATTAAACTACTCTTAACTTTGGGGTTAAAAAGACACACTAACAGACGGCATTGCAAATACCACTTTTTATGGCTCGGGGATCATGAAACGTTGACATCCATTAACAATTCGGGCTAGATAGCTTGAAAGTTATTGTTTTTATAAAAATATATTTCATATAAAATATATTTTTATAAAAATATATTTCATATAAAATATTTCTATTATAACTATATATATATATATATATATATATATATATATATATAAAATGATTGGTAATTTCATTCCTCAATTAGTTTCAGAGATATGGTAAAAGATTAGAATTTACGTATTTAACTGGAGCCCTTTAGTCATTTTTCCGAAATATTGAGAGTAGCCATTTCATTTGGAATATTTATAAATGTTTGAAATTAAATTTAATCAAAATCGTTTGAGCCGAGTTTGAGAAAATCAACTTTTTCTCTTTTTGCCCTTCAGTAAACTACCATTAATTTTAGGGTTGGATATCAAATTTAAAAAAAAACTCAGGGTAACCCTATGAAAACCCTAGATACCATGTTTTATCACGATCGGTAAAATAGTTTAGGCTCTAGTTGGAGGTACAGAAAGACAGACTGAAATTCAAA
>CABFVX010004631.1:8178-21937 GCA_902151425.1 Timema shepardi | reverse complement strand
GGGGGGTCACGAAACGTCGAGATTCATCAATATCTCGAGTTTGAATTTTTACGATCACATTACTTGCTCTGCCTGTAAGATAGAGAGAAAGTAAAAAGTAGAGGAAAAAATACCCACATAGATATAGATATAACATTATTTTTCTTACAAAATAAATAATTTTACAAAATTCATTTTCTTTAATAAATTCCTTCATTATTAACATAATATCTTTTATGCTAGCCCCCGAACGAAATTATTTCAAACAGGAGAAGGCATTATTATTTCATATCAAAACCTTTGTGAATTTGTGAACAGTTTAGCGAGGTTTTGTGTTCCTGGGAGTTCCTATTACGAAAACCTGAAACCTACCGGTTCAGGCTGAACTCTAGCCAGGATAACACTACTTCGATATTGTAGCCCATCCCAGACCTGAGGGAGTAGGAATAGAAACTGAGCCGTCTACTCATATATACAGGGTGGGGCGATTGTTCTAGCTACCTAAAGTATTAAGTTTTATTTAAACAAGATGTAAATATTGTTCTAGCATAGGTTGTGTGATAACAAAGGGTGATCATTTAGTATTTATTCAATATATATATATATATATTCTGGCAGCAGTGTATTCAATATTTGAAGATCCCCTTAAATTTTACTTTAATATATAGATAAATTTATGTAATCGTGAACTATATTTGATGGATCTTAAAGTTTTATATCTATTTTGAACACAAAATATTATTAATACAATACTATCTGTCTGCACCTGTGGCTACAGCCAAAACCTATTCCTGTTAAAAAATAATATTAAGTTAATATATAGTCATAGCTCTAGGAGAAATCGTTATAAAAATTATACATCTAAAATTAAAGGTAGATTATTTATTTTCGGGCAATTTCAATATTCTAAAAAGTTTTGATTTTGTTCAAAATTAATATCTTGGGAGTATTTTACATGATAAATAACACTGTATACATGATTATATATATACATATATATTAAAGGCTATTTTAATAAACATATATATATATTAAAGGCTATTTTAATATGTTTTGAAGTTTTTAAATTGTTTAAAGGTTATTTTTAAATGTAATCAATCTAAGTTAAAAGGTAATTTTTGGCCGTAGTAGGTCATAAATTCATTATTTCTACCTTCAAATTGAATATATTATATAAGTGATTACCATGTAAATCAATAACGTGTTGTGATTGTTGACTCGTTGAACTTTGTGCGTATCTTATTGTCTCTCGATTCACTTTATAGCTTGGCTTTAATGATTCGTTGCCTCAAATTTTCTGATGTAGTCAATGTTTTTTGGTACTCGTTATTTTTAAACACTCCATAGATGCAAGCGGTCATTATTTTTTATACATAATAATCTTCATCATCATCATCATCATCATCATAAATGATACGGATATTTAATATATGACCCTCTTATGATATTGAAATAACTTCAATTCTAGTTTGTTGAACTTGTCTTAACAACCACAATCCCATTAAGGGTATAAATATGTAGATCTTATTTAAAATTAATGTTACAACCCAGTTGCATATATTTACCTATATAGAAACTATAATTTTGGTTGTATTAAAGTTTTCAAAAATTGTCTGGCACAAAACAACTATAAAATATTATTTTTCTCTGGAAAACAAATTACATTATTATTTGTGATGAAAAATACACTTCTCAGATTCTCATTTAGAAATAAATAGTTTAGTTATTTCCAACAGCCTCACATTTAAATAAAAAACAGTAATCAGTAAAAGGGTCTTACATGAATTTTTCTTCTTAAAATAAGTATGCATCGTTATTCAACATGTACACCATTTTATTATTCTATTTTAAAAAATCACTCTTCAATAGACCATCCCTAATTCTAGAGCTAGAATAAAAATCATGGTTTTAACCTCAAAGTATGACCATTTTTATAAAATCAAATGTATTAAGTTTGAAAAGAATTAATTATGATATGGCCCTAGTTAGAAATACAGTAAAGGAACATAAATACATACATGATTGTGAAAACTTACTTTTTTGATATCAGGGGCACATGAAAAGTCAAACTCCATCCTCATATCAAGATAAAACATTTTTTATATTTCTATACCTTTTCTATATGAGGAAGTAAAATGAAGGTGTCCTTTCAATCTCTTCAATGCCTACAACAACAAATAGTTATTCACACCACATAAATTCCCCTTTGGCACCTTACCATTTCTATAGAGATTATTTCAACATTTAAAAAGCAAAATAGTTACCACTTCTCAATCTCAGTTCAGTTCACACGGATATAAAATGTTTAGGCTATCGTGTTAGGGATGAAGGTGGAATTTATAGATGTACTAAGGGTACTTTTTCTATTTGGTTTCCTAATCTCCCTTCCCTCAAATGTGGGTACTATTCCTCCTAATACATATTTATTCATTCCAAACAAATTTGCGAAATTAGTACATATGCAAATAACCCGAACGGGTAATAAGACATGGTGCTAAAAAAATATTCATGAACAACGTTATTTTCTCATCCTGTATAATATGTAAGAGTGTGGGTTTTGCTTGCATGTAAGCCTATGTGTATTGTTTGTGTCTTTAAGCTTCCCGACCCAAGACTCGGATACAAACAAGGTTATTTCCCTTACTATGGACTAGGGTCGGGTTCAGATGGAGGTCAACTGAGTTCTCTCACTAATTTTTAATGTACCCACTGGTATGATAGTTTGGAACTATACAGTATGAGGTGGCTTGGAGATGGGTATTATTTAGAATATTGCACATGACATTTAACCCTGGAATTCTAAAAATCTTTTTCAAATTCTCAGTGACTACCTCCGTATTTATAGACATTTAAAATCAACTCAAACAAACTACATTTAAGTAATTACAAACAAAAAATCATTTAACGATTCAAAAAATTTAGTCAATGCAAAAAAATAGAGGAACATTCTTTATATTATTATCTTCATTAGTAGGATGTATATACTATATTAAATAAAACTAAACATTTTTGTTACAATTACTTTGAGACACATCTAACAAATATATTTTACGATGTTTGGGAGATATACGGCACTACACAATATATAGTATATCTTATTTTAGAACCAACCCCAAATGATAAATAACTTAATAATAATATACTTAGTGGGGGACAGTTTGATGCTTTGCTATAGTGAATTTTAATTGAATTTCTAAGTTGAAATACATGCGTTAAGACTTTTGAATGTATGGTTAAGGATTAATCTCTCTCTTCTTTTTTTCTCTCCATCTCTCGTTCTCTCTATTTATCTCTCTCTCTCCCTATATATATTTATATTATATATATATATATATGTGTGTATATATATTTTACATATTTGTTCTTTCTTTTGCCAACATCATCTGTTATCAGATAAAAGTGCTCTAGGTATGTTATCCCTCTTAAATTTATATCTTCCGAATTTCCACACATACACATACAAACACACACACACACAAACACATACATACACACACACACACATATATATACAATTACAACGTATATGGGAATAGGTTTTCTACATTTAGTGTATATATATAGCTATTTATATACCGACTGAGACATTTAAGTTGAGAATCCAGAATATCCCGAATATGAAATATTTTAGAAAAAATGGATTTGATTTTTTTTGTGAGTTTTAAGGGGGTTAAAAAAACCTAACTAACAATTTTTGGTTTTGTATACGTCTTCAATATTATATGAAGGTCAAACTAAAAAAAAACTATAATTTATCCAACGGCATTTTACTCTACAAAAGACACATATCTTTTCTAAGCTAATCTAACCATATCAGATTAGGCAAAACCAAAACTCGAAAAGGTAGTAAGACACAGTACTTAAAAAAACCATCTTAGTCAGTAATTAATATACTTTTTAGTCAACATGATTTAATGTTTCACGATCGATTACACTCATAACTTAATTTTTTTAAGTTTCTTGATTGGCTTGAATCTCAAATTGAGATACATGTGACTACGTGTAAACCGTTTGCAACATTGTTTAGATTCGTGAAATTGATATTAGTATAGTAATAGCTTTATTTATTCAAATATTGCGAAGAAGCATAAATTAACAGTATACTCTCAATTATCCGGATCAACTAATTAATTGATAATAGAAATATTTACGATGAGGATAGCACAATTAATTAACATATTTATTATATCAATAAATCACAAATTAAAACTTCTTGAACAAACATGTACATTTAGGAAGAAATAAATCCTTATATTGGCCCGACTACAAGGCTAACAGAGAACCTTTGGAAATGCAAGATTAGTTTGAAAGCCTATTTAATATGCACTTAAAAAATTATACTAAAATCAATTAGATATTTAACGATTATCCAGAGTACCAATAAACAGGAGTTTTATTTTCACACGCTTCGAAATACCGTTTTGTTAGTCATTATTTAAACGAAGAGTCCTAGGCTTATATATTTGTCAATGCCAGCTTTGTGTTTCCATGGTTTGTGTCTTTTGATTTGCTCAAGTTTTTAGATTATTTATACTAAGGTGAGTAGGGATGATAAAGGTTTAATATAAAGGGAGTGTACCTACATTTTCATGATTGGAAGGTGGGAAGCCTTCTTGGTTCATCTGCGCAAGATTTGAGCTATAACCTCCTTGTCTCAAAACATAAAAGACGAGACTGATTCCTTTGTGGACACGCCCCACCTTACTGTCACAAACTATACAAAATGAGACTGATGCCTTTGTCCATATTATCCACCTCCCAGGTACAAACCAGACAATATGAGACTGTTGCCTTTGTCCATATTCACTACCTCCATGATACAAACCAAACAACATGAGACTGTCGCCTTTGTATATATTCCCCACATCCTTGGTACACACATGCACACACACACACACACACATATATATGTGTGTGTGTGTCTGGCATTATATAGAAAGGCTTGGAATTTTATAGAACGCATGGATTTCACACATGGACGTTGACACACACACACACACACACACATATATATATATATATGTATGTGTGTGTGTGTGTGTCAACGTCCATGTGTGAAATCCATGCGTTCTATAAAATTCCAAGCCTTTCTATATAATGTATATATATATATATGTGTGTGTGTGTGTGTGTGTCAACGTCCATGTGTGAAATCCATGCGTTCTATAAAATTCCAAGCCTTTCTATATAATGCCAGAGTGGTTTTGGCAAAGCATGAAATAAACTAGTTTTGCTGATGCATTTCATACTTATTTTCAAGTACTTTGTCTTTTTTAAGTCCTGGAATATGTTATCAATTCTTTATTATTATTATTATTATTATTATTATTATTATTATTATTATTATTAGCACCGCGTCTTACTACCCGTTCGGGTTATACGCACTTACGCTAATGTGTAATGGTAGGGTGATTGTGAGATGAAATGAAGGACCTACAGTTTAACGTGGAATCTGAACCACGGTGGAGACCTGGCATTCCTCACATTCACAAGAGGTCTTGTCAGAGGTGAAGGAAGGGTTTGGCAATCAAATCTTTGCCGGGACCGAGGATTGAACCCCGGCCGCCCGCATAGAAGTCTGACACCTTACCCCTAGACCACCAGGTCACCCATCATCAATTCTTTAATCCAGTTCTATGTAAGTCTTGCGCCATTTTCTTTCAGATTACCTAATTCTTAGGATTTAAGTTGGTCAAGTTAAATTATTTTAAAATAGTGTAGTTAGGTTAGGTTAGGTTAGTTGGCTATTGTTCTCGGTAATATATAATGACTGATTATTCTATAAATTTCCAAAAAGTATAAATTACAAAAGCAAAACTAATTTATTTCATACTTTTCTAAAACCACTTACGAATTATAAATAAAGCCTAGGCATTTTATAGAATATCTGGTTTACACACATTGCCGTTAACATATATACTTGTATATTTTTTATCTCCACGTTATACTACCCATTTGGGTTGTGCACTTATGTAGTAATTATGCTAATGTGTTAGGCAAGAGTAGGGTTGAATTTATAGGGATTGTACACCCATTTACGTGGAATAAGGGTGGAAGTTTATTTAGAAAAAACTACCTCGGATTTCGAAAACCCTTCCTTATCGTCGTTGACAGTCGAATCTATCAAGAGAGTGAATAATTTTAGTAAAATTGATCACCGTAGTGGGCTTGTATTAATATTGGTAACGCCCTTATTTATGTCAAAACCACATATAAAAAAATCAAAATATTCAAAATTATTTGATAAATATTATGATGAGCATTTTCCCCCTTTATTATTGGTAAATTAAACTTACTTTCTTGTTTAAATATCGAGACTAATTTTGTTCACGATCACGACATCCTTAGTAGGCCAATTTGTATGCATGGAAAAGTTAAAACACAAAATTAAACTCTTTCTGGTACGCGGGGGATCAAAATATAGCCCGTAAAACAGTTGGGTCTCTAATCCACTTAGCCCTTAGCGATTCTTTTCAGAACACGTAAAAGCCTTCCTGTTCCTCTTTTAAGCATTCTAGGCACGATTCAAAGATTCAACTCAATTTGCACGAAGGTCCGGCGGGTCTGACTTGGTTCACCCAACTAAATAACATTAGCAGGTAGTTGAACCAGGACCATCGTTAAATGGGGTGAAGGAGAGGGTACAGTGACTCATTCCCCAGTTCAAGAAAAAAATCCAGCGGAATGTTTATAAGGAAGGAAAGGTTTCAGGAAAATACAAGATGACGGTAGGGATGGTTTTTTAATAATGCATTTTTGATGCTTTTACACTCTATTGTATTATTTAAAAACAAACAAATTTAAACCTAATATTACTAGTTACAATATACTAGCAGGTATGCCTGAACTTCGCACAGAGAATCTGAAAGTAGATTTGTTATTTTTATTTATAGAATACGAAAACGTAAACAAAGCTTTAACTATTTTAAAATATTTATCCTTGACTTGGATTATGTGACAAAACGTGAAAATTAGGCAGTCTGATTAAAACATAGTGTCAACATAGATATATATAATAAAACATTGACAATTTTTTTTTTAAGTAATAATAAGAGAAGTTAAACGAAGTATAAGTTACTAGAAAAAAATAGAATCAGAGTTTTAAAAAACAGCATTACTGAAATAGGGGATTGATATAGATACATATTTGTCCCCGAAATTAACTGCCATATCGCCATATTACGTGTTTCTACTACACCAAGCAGTTTTTACAGAATAGAATGTGAAATTTTGACCCGCTTATTTTTGAACCATTTTTCAAGTTTTCGGTACTTTTTCATTATTTGAGGTGGTTTTTGTAACTTACCGCTTGCAATCATATCAAATTTATACTGGACCAACATTTTTTTTACAATAAGTTTGAAATTGTAAATAACCCCCAATTACCATTCTTTCCAAATTCACTGATCCCTGTTTTAAAATTGAAAATTATAAAATAATTCTGCTTATTTGTGGTTTATGGTGGTTTATGTGGTTATTTGTGGTATATATACTATATAGTTATTAACTAATATATATATATATATATATACCAACTATATACTAGTTTATATATATATAATATTATATATATTATATAGTATATATCATATAATATATAAATATATATTATATAGTATATATTATGTATATAAATATATACTAACCAATATATATATAAATATATACTAGCCAATATATATATATAAATATATACTAACCAATATATATATATATATACATTAATTTTGAATTTTTTTTGTGGAGGAGGCCCCCCTTTCAGTCCTTCATATTGAAATTTAATTTGTAACGCCCCCTTTCAGTCCTTCATGTTGAAATTTAATCTGGTTTGATTGTGTTTGAGAGGACTCTTCTACCTGACTGACAAATTTCAATCTTTTACAACATTGAGAAGTAGTATTTTATATAAGATTTGGAAATTTTGAAACCCCTATCCCCAGTTCACAAAACCCCTATGAAAATTAAAATATTAAAACATATTTTTTGGGTATTTGGAGCTAGGTATGGGGAGACTTCTCACTCCATTCCTATCAATTTATTTTTCACACCATACCTAAAAGTTTTGTTTTCTATTATTACCCATTATTTCCCTGAGCTCGTTTTAAAATCTAAAATTATCATACTTTTATGGTTATTTAGATTGCTACATTTAATTTTCCTCTGAGTTTTGTTTTATATTACACTGGAATGTAGGTGTTTAATTAGTTTTGAAACTGTTAAATCCACGTTTTATAATTTTATTTACCTACCCCAACTTGGATTTATTACTGAAAATATACAGTAGTACCGCTTTTAATGTTATGCTTATTTAAATTCCACACCTCATAGTAGACTTTTTTTGGTTCTATTATTTGATCCCTCTATCTGCCTGACCCTCTACATATATGCAATATTTCTATTTTCTACTTTACAAGAAGTGATATTTTATATTATTTTTAGAAATTTTTATAGAGACTCTTACTCACGCTATTTTCAGATAATTAATTTTGAATTTTTTTAAAGTGTTTGGGGTGGCTCTTAAACCTTAATCTTTGAATATTTCAATACCCTCTCCTTATTTTACCAACAATCACTTTAACATTTCAAGAATTTAAAAATGATTTAGGTAATAAGAGCAATCTCACTACAATCCTGGAAAATTTTAATTTTCTATGTCGCCTAAAATTTCGGTTCTCCGTTAAAATACTCCCTTCCCTTATATTTAGCAGATCCTCAATTTAAAATTTGAAATTAACATGGTTTTATGGTTATTTAGAGTTGTTCCTATATCTTCAGTAGAAATTAAGTCTTATACCACCCTGAGAAGTATTATTTTCTTATTAGTTTTGAATATTTTGAACCACCTCTCCCTATATTTCCAAATATTTCCAAATAATATTTTGAAGTTTCAGATTTTAGGACCTTATAGATTATTTTAAGTAATAGCTTTTTTACCTGTATGCCAAATTTCCATTTATACCTGACCTGTACATATTTTTCTATTTATAATCGACAAAATGTCACTTATTTGAGCTCTCCAGATTCTTAGACCTGTATGGTTGTATTGGGTGATACGTATGTCTGCTTGTCTCTATACATATTGTATTTTTCAATTTACCACTATGTGGGAAGTGTTATATTCTATTCTTATTGACATTTTTTAAGGGGACCCTCTTCCTCATATTTTCCATTTTTCCCTTTGAAATATAAAGAATAAAAAGTGTGTTTGTAGTAGCTTTTGTACCTACCTAACAATTCTCCATCGTCTACTACCATGAGAAGTAGATGTTTGTATAAGTTTTGGTAATTTACAACTACCTCCCTCTCCCACTCAACCCATTTCACCAACCCCAACTTGGAGTTTTAAAATATTCAATAACTATTTTGGTGCTTGGAGTTTTTCCACTACATTCCTGCCAAATGTCACCTCACCTAAGGGAATTTGTAAATAAATAACCCCCACCCCGCAATTTCTCTGAGACATAATTTGAAATTTTCTATATTTATACTTTTCTGGCTGTAAGGGTTGATCCTTCTATCATCTTGCCTCTCTACATGTATGTAGATATTTCCGTTTTCTAATTTCTAATTTTTTTGAATTTTCTAGTTGTTTGGGGTGGGAGGGGGATCCCTCTATCTGCCTTACAAATTTCAGATTTCTAGGACATTTAGAAGTGTTCGAACTATACATGGAGAAGGAAGGGAACTACCTTTCTTTTATACATAAAATAAGCAATAATTTAATGGTCAACTTCAGTGAATGAATTCTCTAAGGTCACTTCACACTCGCAATAAACAGGACTGTCGATGACAGAGAGATCTGGGTTTGAATCACGATCAGGTGTACTGGAGGTGGCTTTTCCTAAATGGTCTAACATTATCCCACTACGCGAATATGGGCACACTTCCTTTAAATTCAACTTTACTCATCCCTAGCTTATTATTTAAATTAATTAGTTTCCGTACAATCCGAACATACGTGATACGTGGTGGCAAAAAAATTAAATACAAATTAAACAATTTCACAGTCATTCTTATTCAAGTTGTATCAACTCACTCTTCTCTCTTCCCACTCTCATGACAAACTGAGATAAATTTGGTTTTATTTAGGGTATTTAAACTGCAATTCTTGAAATGATTGATTATTGCAGACCAGCATCGGTAGTCACATGATTTAACTTGTCACTATCGTGACTGGTTTACTGCTGACGGGGAGATCGGAGTACAAATATTGGTACATAAAGTGTTTTTCATACAATTATTTCCCATTCTCTCTCCGGGAAAGTTTGGGTATAATTCCTTTAGAATTATAACTCATTCATCCCTTATCCATTAGAGTAAGCAATATATATGATTATAACCCGAACAGTTAATAAGTTATAGTGAAATAAGCACTATATAAGCACAACCAACTACAAACTGGCTTACCTCCAAAGACACAATTACCAAACCACCACCGGTTGAGTTTTTTTTAGCACCGAGTCTTAAAACCAATTTGGGTTGTACGCTTAAGTACTATTTACGCTAAGTGATCGTGAATTGAGAAGGTTTAATTTAGATGAAGTGAACCAGCATTTGCGTCGAGGGAGAATGGAAAACCATTTAGGAACCCCTCCCACCCTAGTTCACACGAGCGAGATTCGAACCTCGATCTCCCCGTCCTCAGATGTAGAGCCTAACAAGAAACTAGCGCGTTAGCTAACTACGCCACCGAGGCGGGTAGCTGTTAAGCTTTCACAGTTAATAGAGAAACTCTCATGGTTAGGTAAATGGGAACGCAAGATAAGGAAAGTTTTTATTCAATCTATGATAATTAGAAACATATTTGAGCACAATAAGTAAAATATTAATTCAATATAAGCATTTAGGACAATTTACTACACATAACAATGTAAACACCTTTTCTTGAATATTATCGAAAAAAATCGTATTTCAGGAGAAACTCTTTAAATTAAAAGAAAAAATGATCATAAAATTTCAGAATTCCCCTGGCCAATATTTAATTAAGTTTTAAAAAACACTTTGTATTACTCTCTTTTCAGGTTATACGTACATGTATTAGTTATGATAATGTGTTAGGGACGAGAAAGATGGAGTTTAAAGGAAATGTAGCAGCATTTTCGTGGAGGGAGAGTGAAAGGACATTTTGGTAGAACTACCCTCATACATCCGACCGGCCTTAAAGCTCAGGTCTCACTTTAATCTGAATCCTAGTTTATTGCTAGAGTGACGCCTTAGGTCATGCGGCCAACGAAGCAGGTATGGTTATCTAACTCAACTGGTATAAACACTACCGACTGAGCTGTGATGACTATTTGAATAAATATAATAATTATAAACATGATCCGCTTCGTTTGCCGCAGGGTCTAAGACAGTGGTTCTCAGTCAGTGGTCTGCAGACCACTGATGGTTCATGGTCATGTGCCAGATGGTCCGCACAAAATGAATGGTATGACACAATCGTATTTGTGTTCTCAAACAGTCTCTTTTAGTTTGAGACTAAGTTTTCAAAAAAATAAGTTATCACTAATCTAATCTCAAATGATATTTATTATACTCTAATGTAAAGACTTCCCAGATATACAATTTAAACCACATAATTACGTCATTTTTAGATGATTATCGAATATTAAGGTAATCTTTATTTGAGGGCTTCAATCAAAATAAAACAACACCCCAAGTACAGACAATATTGTTCATGGCTTATGGAGTACATAAAATTTAAAGATTTATCAAAATCTCGAGACTAATATTATCCATCTACAATATTTTTTCTCTCTATTAGAAAGTAAAAAGTGAAATAAATCAAAAGCGTACAATATTAACAGGCTAACTCTGATAAGTCAACTATACTCTTTTCCATAAATATTGTCAAATTTTCATAGGCAGAGCCGACATTCATACACATTTTATTGCATTACTAGGTTTTTAAATTAATAATATGTATCAAAATTAATAGATAATATAACTTGACTTGAAATTAAATTTACTATCTATTCTAGCTCTCAGATAAGGCTCTTTATTTGAATATTAGACTGTAAAATGTTAGTATGAAAAAAAGTTCTATAAAGTTGTTTCTACTGCTTGATAAACACTTCCAATTGAAAATATCCTGATTCGACAAGTCACAGGTTGGTAATGTATTAAATTGGGTGGTCCGCATGTGCATTTAACGCTTATCAAGTGGTCCAGTATTGGAAATTTTTTTAAAAACAATGGTCTAAGGCGTCACTCTCGCAATAGACTAGACTTTCATTGAAGATGAGATAAGGTTTCGAGTCCCTGTTGGGTGTACCGAGGGTGGTATATTCTAAATGGTTGTAAACTCGCCTTCCACGCAAATGCGTGTACAAACTCTATTATCCCTAACACATTAGCGTGGTTAGTACATGTGGGTTTATACTCCGTTTACCATGACCAGTAGCGTTTTTTCATTTATGTATTATACTATTACCCTATCTTAGAATCCATACCTTAGTGGAAGAACGCGAGGTAAACTTGCTACCTTACAGAGTAAACGAAGGGTATATATAATAGTACATCCCGAGTGAGGAAGTGGTAAAAAAAATTAACCCTGATTTACAATATTCCGTATAAAAATAGCGTCATTCATGAGGGAGAAAAGTTTGGGGGAGCAGAACTAGAACTAGCAGAATAAAACATGTGTCTCGTTCAAAAATAGCATACCGGTTATCTTTGGACTTTTTTAATTCCCCACCTTCACCTCTAGAAGATCACTGTCACCCCTCATCGTTTTGGATCCAATAATAGCATGCCTCCTCCCCGCTTAAACATGTCATCTAACTAATTGTCTAATTCACCTGTACTATACTTGTAATTTTATTTTAATTATTTAACCATCCTAACTTATTATAAATGTGATATACAATTTATTATTGGTGGTATCGTTTTACATCCAATATCTGATCCAAATAATTCCATAGTTACACGAGTTACAATCTTTAATCAAACAATTAACATATTTTTAATTTTATTAAAGTTATCTTTGTAAGGAGAATAAATTATTTAATACAAAATAGAAAAAATATACAAAGTGAGAATTAGCCTGTTGTTAAGTGAAATTAAATTTGTCAAATATGATAACAACATTTAACAATGTATTTAAAACAAGGTTATATATATTTATCAGGAGTTTTAATTATCAAAATTGATTGATTAGGATTAATAAGTAATTTATTACAGATTATTGTATGGTTCAATAAGTGAATGATAACTTATTATATAAAATCTTATATTAGATATTTAGGGCTAGACCCACTTGAACAATTAGCTGATGCAAATTCATATGTAAATGTATATATGCTCATTTAATAAAAAATAAAAGGATAGATAAATATAATATTTGGATAAATATCCCAAAAGGGGTGGTAAGTCGTGGTGTTAAAATAAAAAATCATTGCTTAATTGATTGTAATAGTATTTAAAACAAAAATAAAACAGCGTGTTTAATAGAAACAGGGCATTATCGGCTTGCCAGCACAAAACGGGATCTAACCAGGGTTCACGAATAACGTGGTAGAATACGCCATGAATATATCCCCGGTGATGCTTTCCATCAGATTCTCTACCTTTTACAACTACCGGTAGTTTATGTTGTCATCTAAATGTTGAAAGAGAAAATTGAATCGCGTGATGTAGAAATGAAGCCCCAAGCAACAAATCTTTATTTTTTATTTTATTTTTTAAGTCCCGTGCTATTTGGGGGTCTTTCAATCGTTGGTCCCAGTCAGTGGCACGGCGCGTCACGCCAAGTCCCCCCCCCCCCCCCCCCCACCCCCCC
>CABFVX010004630.1:0-62320 GCA_902151425.1 Timema shepardi | reverse complement strand
CTCAATAGGACAGTTTCATATTATGTTTATGAATCACATAAGAGAAGTTCTTTTTGTACTATAGAATGTCTGTGGTTTCATTTGATGAGCTACGAGTACTTGGTTAAGTGAATGAAAATATTGCAAAACGTGAAACCATCTCGAGGAAGAGTATTTATTATTCCTGCTGAAAGACTTGCGACATTGAGGTACAACTGCCTGTTAACGTCTGGTGTAGTTTGATTCGCGTTTCTACCACTAGGCGGTTTTAACACCTCCAGGGGTAGCGGTCAAAACGCTGGTCTAGACGAAAACTTATTTTCTAGCTTGATAACAAGGGTTTCATTCAAAGGCGCGGTTGCTAGCATTTTAACCGCTAGTGTAGAATAGGCCTTAGTAGCCTAAAAGTTAAATGGTATAAGTGGCTCAGCGGTCTACCAGCTTCGGTATAGGACTACATTTAAAATAAGGGTCATCTGTAGACTTACTTCTGGTCTTGTTTTCCGGTGCTGAGGGAGGTTCGGGGTTTGAATCTTCACCTGATGCCTGCTGTTCTGAGGATATGTGTGTTTTTTCTAAATGGTTTAAAATACTCCCTTTTGTTTCATGATTGTTTAATTGAAGTTAGTGGCAAAAAACGTCTTTTTTTTCTGTAAACTGTAGACCTATCAACACACCTAGGTTGTAATTTAAAATATCTCAAAGATATGGTAGGGTTTTTGTTGGAAAATACGTAGCTATATTTTTGTGATCAAATTTATATAATTTTACTATATTATTAGAGGCAATTATGATATATACGTATTAAAATAGCCGCAGTATATCATAAAAGGATATCAATACGTGAAAGTAGAACTAGTAGGCCTATTTTAATTTTTTAAATCTGTCTTCCTTTGAAAATTTGACTTTAGGACTCCATTGGAAAGATTTTGCGAATAGTTTGTACCTTTATAGATATACCATAGTCATAAATTATAGGTCATGCATAATAGGTAATGAATGGTCAATAATATCCATATAATTTGTATATAATATTACAAGTAGGCCTATATTAAACTATAAGACTAATGTAGAATGAGATAAAAATTATCCAGGGCTAGCACAACAACATTGGAGGGAGAATGGAAAACCTTTAGGAAAACACCCCCCCCCCCCCAATAAACCGAGCGAAGATGCAACCCGCACATGCCNCCCCCCCCAGTTAACCCGACTGAGATTCGAACCTCGATCTCCCTGTCCGCGGCAGTCTAGCTAAACACCAAGCTAGCGCGTTAGCTAACTACGCCACCGAGGCGGGTTAAAATAACATTGATTATAAAATAAATGCAATGCGTAGGCCTACTTCAAAGTTTAAAATGAGGTTATTAAGGCTGAAAAAATCTATGGATTGGGATCTATGGCCTCTAAGTGAAGGCCTACTTGTGTATTTTTCTGTCTAGAACTAGATCCTAAATTATGACGAGATTAATATAAGTAGGATGTTGGCATAGTATTAATTCTACTTTCATTTGAAAACTTTAGCCTACTTATAAAATGTACAATGTTTAAAATCTAAATACTATCAAATATTTAAAACACTCGTAAGTTTTTACTTATAGCTAATAATTTAAGCCCATAGTTGAATCTTGTACTAAATTTGGAAATTGTTCATTTTACGAGTAAGTTCAAGGTATATCTAAGTAGCTCATTTATCAAACAGTTTGAAAATGTTACCAACATAATATCCTACCACGGGTAGGTCAACACCCTTGTCCATATTTCCCGTTACGAAGATTTTTTTCATAAATGAAAATAGTTTATTGAAAGGATATATATATATTTACTAGACCGACAACAAAGGCTATATTATTCAAGCAAGGGTGTCCAGTAAGGTGAATAAAGAAAAGCTAGCTAAATTTAGTTTAGGATTTCTATAATTTTACGTGTGGTTATTAGATTTTAGAACATAAAGAGTATACCTTAACATTTAGGACTAACATCAATGGTGGACTCAGGATACAAAACCAACTAAAATAAGTTAATCTAATTATCTGTCCTATTTGACCTTGTAAACGAGTTATAGGCCTTTTTGTATTCCATTAATGTGTTTCTAAGCTCTCAAAATAACCACCTTGCACATTAATTATTATGCAGTAATCTTCGCATTATAGTGTTTTTAGTACATTCAAAAATGTTAGTTGTTTCTCGGATTTTCTGGCAGTATTAATACATATGTTGATGGTTTCTTTCAACACTGTCAATGGGTGATGTGTACAATCGTTCTCAGATATCCCTAGGGATAAAAAATGATTTAGTGCATTTAATTATAGGGAGCGAGCAAGCCAGGCAATAGATACTGTTAGTCCTATCCATGTTCTGGGAAATCACTCTTCAAGGACTTTATTTGCTATTCGTCTAAAATGTGGTGTATGCGTAACCCACATGTTGTGTATGACAAAAAGTAAGACTTCTTCAAATAGCCCATTAAATTAGGTAAATAATGTAAACATAATAACCCGGGCCCAGATTTTGATGACATGTCATCATTTTTTGATTTGTCATATACAATGCTCATAAAATATATAAACCTCTTTATGATCTACTTGTTGTAGAAATGTATATTTTATAGATAATTTTTTATCATTTTGGAATTTAAGGTCTTATTTTCTTGATTTGCGTAAGTTTTTTGTGTAATTTCTAGGCAATTTAAGGGATTTTTAGTAATTTCTAATATTTTTTGAGTCATTTTAGGGCATTCATGTTGAATGGGCCTAATTATAATTTTAAATACCGCTGATTTTTTATAAATGTATTAATGTTCAAACATAATTTTTCAAAACAGTTTTTTAGAATGAGAGTAATTAATTAATTAGAGCAATTAGCTTTGTATTCTCTTTGCTTGTCTGATTGTAAAATACACATTCCTAATGAGGCACTGCAACTAAGTTGGCAAAAATTGCTTTGAAAGCAGATAGCTACTACATCTGAAGCAGCTATTTGTATAGCATTGTTATATTTAGCAGAATGAAAGAGTTTAGCTGCTCAAAGTTTTTCATTGCATTCTACTTTTGTAAAATGCATTTTTTATTTAGTTATGTGCATTTATTCTAAGATTTTGTTAATATTTTGGGTCATATTTAGAAAATTATAAGTAATTTTTCATAATGTCTAGGTTATCTAAGTTTGGGTTTTGGTAGTAATATAAACCTAATATTAATATCATGATTATTATCATTATTATTAGCATCGCGTCTTATTAACGGTTTGGGTTAAACATTTAGGTTAATGTGTAATAGTAGGATGATTGTGAAATTAAATGGAAGGCCTATAGCTTAACGTAGGATTTGAACCACGGTAGAGGTCTGGCACTCCACACATTCACAAGCTGTGACTAATACACGTCTTGTCAGAGGTGAAGGAAGGTATGGCAATCAGATAAATCTGTTCCGGGACTAAGGATTGAACCCCGGACTCCCAGCACAAAAGTCTGACACCATACCCCTAGACCATCAGGTCACCAACGAAATAATGTTTTTAAACAAATACATCAATTTAACGAGCCATGAGTGAAAGCCACGTGGACAACCACCATACACCCCTGTACCGGTGTACACAGCGGGGTGTCAGGTACACCCTTGTACACCGGTAGAGATGCGTGCCTTGCATCACGACGGGACAGATGCTAGAAGAGGGTGTAAGCTCTCGTATCCATCTATTCTTCGATGAGGAGTTGTGAGGAGCAGGGAGGGGGTGAGGATGGAGCGGTAGGTGTCACTTTGGAATGGATTGTCATGACAAATTTACAGGAGGAAGGGAGGAGGTAATATATATATTGACTCTTTGCTCTCCTTTCCCACTTGAGACATGTGCAAGAGCTTGTGGGTGTGTATCTTGTATATCTTGAGCAAAATCGCACACACAAAAGGGATCAGTTTGAAATGTAATAGTTAATGAAGCTTTCTACAAATTGTAGGGTTCACATAAACCATTCCGGCCATTACTTTCCAGAATCTAGTTGATAAGAACTACTTTACGGGACACTGTCATGGCCACCCTTAGGAGTAGGCGAAAGTTACGGCCGCACAGACCCCCACGTTTTGGGGAGCCCCATGCTTGCTTAGTTTTCATAGGAGGAAAAAGATGAGATGGGTTGGAACATTTTTAATTTCTCAATCGTATAATAGCTTCCCTGAATAGGCGATCTAAATTTTTTTTGACTCGGTGTAAAATAATCTAAAATCATAATCATGTGGCTCGATTTATTGAACGGTTAAATGTGTTTCCCATTTTAACTCCACTTGTTTGCGGTTGTCTCTCTGTGGTGGATGCTTCTCACGAAATAATTTTAACGCATCAACTGATTTAATTCAAACTTTGCACATTTGTTCTTGGGATCTTTAACTTATACAGATCAAATTCATTGGGGAAGGAAATCGAACCAAGGACTGGGGAAAAGTAAAACCTTATATGTATTTAAAAAAAACGGCTTTTTGCATTAATGAATACATGTAAACACCTTTTCCAGCATTTCCTGATAACTTATACGGCTGAAAACTGATTTAAAGGTGCAAACTAATGTAATGGCATTAAACAAAAATTATGTTTATAGATTTGTTGAACGGGGGTGGGGGAGAAGGCGGGGGGAGGGCGGGTAAGGGTCAAGGCAGTTAACTTGGGGCCTCATAAACAAAGTTTACCAGGCCCAACGTCTGCTAAGGGCAGCTCTGTTACACTGTTGTTTAAATAAGCTCCTGGTATACAAAGATCAAACTATTTTGAAATATTTCTTTAAGGTTCCCTCTCCCTATTTTACATTGTATTTTGAACAGTTTTTTTTTCAAGCTAGCGAGAGTAGGAGAAAACAAATTTAGCTTTGGAACAGTTCTTTTATCTATTTTGAAGAACTGTATTGGGCTGTATTATTATTGGTTGACCCTTCTTTGAGATCCGTAGGGTTGACCATCAACCACGTGACTTTAATCGAAAGTGGCTCTCTTTTTTACACCGTCACTTAGTATGGCGATGCAAGTGTCACGCTACAGTACTATGTTTTTATCAGTCAATAGGTACGGAGGTGTCACCACTTGTCTTGGTAATTTATCATTTATCATTTATCTGCTAAATGTATAGTATGATCAGTTATAAAGTGAATCAATAAGCCAATCTAGATTAAATAACGTGATATTTTGATATTTATTTAAGATGTAATAATTTTTGACCCGTTTAGGTGGCAGCATGCTATAGACTCTAAAGAGGTAAGCTGACACTAGACCATATCAAACGGACAACATGCCTCCGATTTTTATGTTACTTACATCATTTTTAATGAGATTGTGTTCAATAATCCGCATCATTAAGTATCGGACATTGGTAATGCCGATAAGAATTCCGGAGGACAGATTAAAATCCGATGTGTGCGGATGACGTAATCTGGAATGCTGAGTAGTACACGCACTCCCCACCATTCGCGTTCAGAATTCTCTGCTTTATTCTCTCTAGTTTAGAGATGGGCACTACAGTTCAATGTCGGGAACAGTTCAAAGTGATTTATTTCAATGAAATGAACAGTTAATTTATCTAGTTCAATACGTCACGAACTGTTTTTTGTAGTGAAGTCGTTCGTGAACTACTTCTTGATGTTGAGTCGTTCGTGACCGATAGGAATACAGCCAGTAGTTCAGTCGTATGCGATTGACCTACATCTTTCAGTTTAGTCCTCCGGCAGTTCACGAACTATCACGTGTGAGTGAGTTATTATTTCCTCCTCACATCACTAGTTACAGAATAAAGGTCTGCCATCTGGAAAAAGTTTTTAAAGTTTATTTAATCGTGCTCACGAATAAATAACGTGTTATTTTTTTGTCAAAATAACTTTGACAAGTTTAAATAAATATAAAAAATTAATAAAATAAAATAAAAAAACATATTTTTGGTAAAAAAAAATAATAATAATTAAAGGTCCAATTATATTAATTACGACAGCACCAGCTGTAATATTAATGATAGCTTTGGGGGATGCAGCTAAAGTATTTGTCTTTAGTAGCCTATATTCTAACGAGCACCCGTGCCAGTGATGGCATTATAATACTAGGACACACAAAGGGCGACATGATAGAGCCTAAGGATACATGTTGGGTACCGCCTCCTTCGGAATTCCGAATTCTCCAAATGCAGTGAACGCGGTACACTAAATAAATCCATTTCTTGCAATGCAGGCTAGTAAACGCTTACCTTATAGCGTCACTCTAGAAATAAACTAGGCTGCCGATGATGGGGAGATCGGGGTTCAAATTCCGGTTGGGTGTACAGGTGGTTTTCTCTCAAAGGGTTTTCCATTCTCCCTCCATGGAAACACAGTCACACTTCCTCTAACTTCAACCTTCCTCATCTCGAACTCATTAGCGTAGTTAGTAATTAAGCGTATAGCCCAAACGGGTAGTAAGACGCGGTGCTAAATAAACACATAACTATTGAGACCGATCAAGGTCGTATTCGGAACCGGCATTGACTTATCTGAACTAAGTCTTCCGGTGAAAATAATGAAGCGTACTGTCTCAGTTTCCCAACCCACAAACACATAACTATTCTTTTAATAAAAGAAGAACTTAAACGTAAGAGTTTCTTCTGTAACCACTAATGGACGAAGATGATCAGGAATCCAGTTGATTTACGTCTTCCAGTATCCATAATAGGTGAAACTTTAGTGATCGCAAAATAAAAATAAAATAGTTTGAATCAAAATATTTCCAGTTCTTTGTTTCTAGAAAAAACGAAGGGAAATTTAACATAATGAAATCTCACAATTCCAATCAGTGTTTCAGTCCCATAACTCAATGTTGATCTTAGAAACGGAACACAGATGACGTGATCTGCTGTCAAACTCGACCTGCAGCATCAGATGATTGACATCGCGGAGAAGAAAGTTGCACTGTCCGCAAAGTTGAGGTAACCGTACACTATAACTTATCGTATCGTATTGTATCGCATCATTTCAACCCAGAACATATTCCTTATTTGCGTCTTTTCCCATTTGAATATCAAGTAGTGTAGAAATTAGTCGATTTGATGCGATGAGAACAGGTGGGCGTCAACATAAACAAATACGTAACGAGCTAATACGATACTACACAATACGTCTCCATTTACATATTCCTTGGATTTTTTGGGTGTAAAATCACAGTCCAAGATTTATAGGAAAATAATAATAATTATTTAGCACCGCGTCTTACTACCCGTTCGGGTTATACGCTTTAAGTATTAATTACTCTAATGGATTAGTAATTGGGAAGGTTGAATTAGAGGAAGTGAACCCGCATTTGCGTGGAGGGAGAGTGGAAAACCATTCAGGAAAAACCCCCACCAGTTCACCTGACCGAGATTCGAACCTCGATCTCTCCGTCCTCAGCAGTTGAGCTCAACACGACAAGCGCGTTAGCCAACTACGCCACAGAGGCGGGTATTTATAGGAAAAGACTTATCTGATAGTTAGAAATGTTGTGATATCTACTTTAACGTATTAATACGTCAAGTCATGTTATCTTTAGCTGTCTTTTTTGATAGATACTATCAATACCTAGGTTGTAGAATTTTAAAATGTTACCAATGTTGGAAATCCAACCAAAGACCTCTGAATTTATAGCCAGGAATTCTGAACACAAAACCACAACGGCGTTCATGAAATTCATATTGAATTTTTACTCCTCGGTTATTCAGTCGTGTACTAAATGGGCTCCAAAGTCAATGGAAACTAACTCGATTGACTATTTGTCTCCCTTTAACTGCCCCGACGGTGCGGCAACTGGTCGTTTTGTCCCTACCCCCCGTTGGGTCTACAAGGTGATGACATGGTACTATGTCTTTGAACCCCCCCACTCCTTTTGTTCGCAGGAGCGAGGAGTTAACATCACACACTCGAGAAGAATACAGGTTTATTATTATTCTTCACAACCATTAGGTCTACACTCGTCTTAAGTTACTGCGGTCTTTTGTGACATTGCAAAATGTTATAAGAAATGGAAACAGCAGAAAGAGGAAAAGGACATTTTCTTGTGGAACAGAAAGGTATCGGCACAGTGAATATGTAGCATCTGAAGCAGTTGTACGTCTTGAGCTCAAGCCAATCTGACATAACCTAACATAAATTAGCCTAACTTAACCTAGAAAAAAGTCTAAATGAAATAAAAACAATAAAAAGAAAATACTATCTATTATATGTACCCCAGTCTACGTGCTCAGGTGTTAATACCATGCACTAAAATTCTACTATATTTTGGATTGCAACCAAGTGCTACTACTACCATGGGCTCAAATTCTACTACTTTTGAATTTTGATCAAATTATACTACCATGCTCTCAATTTCTGCTACTTTTGGATTGAGCTCAAGTGCTACTACTATGTGCTAAAATTCTCTAACTTTAGGATTGCACTCAAATTAAAATTCTTAGGATTGCGCTCAAGTGATACTACCATGTGCTCAAATTCTCCAACTTTTTGATTGGGCTCAAGTGCTACTACTATGTGCTAAAATTCTACAACTTTAGGATTGCGCTCAAATTAATTTTTTTAGTATTGCGCTCAAGTGCTACTACTAAGTGCTCAAATTCTCCAACTTTTGGATTGCGGTCAATTAGTACTGCACTCAACTTCCTCATAGCCGTTTCCCGCCTCGGTGGCGTAGTTGGCTAACGTGTTAGTCGTGTTGAGCTCGACTGCTAAGGACGGGGAGATCGAGGTTAGAATCTTGGTCGGGTGAGCTTTTTTCCTAAATGGTTTTCCACTCTCCCTCCACGCAAATGCGGGTTCACTTCCTCTAATTCAACCTTCCAAATTACTAATCCATTAGAGTAATTAGTACTTAAAGCGTATAAACCGAACGGGTAGTAAGACGTGGTGCTAAATAATAATAACAATTAAATAATAATTCATAGCCGTTAGAGTATTGTGCTGATGTTACAATCAGTGGAAAACAAAGAAGGGTGTGTGGGGTGGGCAAGGTGATAAGGCTTTATATTTACTTCCCTATAGTAATAATAATAATAATAATCATCATCATCATCATCATGAACAGCTTCCAGGCACTGGTTGGGTCTGTTTGGAACCTAGGCCTCTCCACCGCCTCCTTTCTTCCCACCATCTCTCTCCCTCCACCTTGGCCCGGTCTTCTCCTCTTTCCTCCACACTCCCCCCTACTCCCTTCAGCTATCTGTTCCTTGGTCTTCCTCTTGGCCTCCTACCCCCCATCACCATATCTAACATCCTCCTGGACATCCTTTCCCTCTTCATTCTTCTCACATGGCAATTCCACCTTAGACTTTCCCTCTCCATTCTTCTCACATGGCCATTCCACCTTAGACTTCCCCTCTCCATTCTTCTCACATGGCCATTCCACCTTAGACTTCCCCTCTCCATTCTTCTCACATGGCCATTCCACCTTAGACTTCCCCTCTCCATTCTTCTCACATGGCCATTCCACCTTAGACTTCCCCTCTCCATTCTTCTCACATGGCCATTCCACCTTAGACTTCCCTTCTCTATCTGGTCCTGGACTGGCCCTTTACTATTCCTTTTACTTCCCTCTAATAAAAACTTAAAATCCATCATGCACTGTACAATAGAGCGTGTGTGTGTGTGTGTGTGTGTGTGTGCTCTGTGTCTTAGCACTCAGTTGAAATAATCGGATATTTACACTCTTGGGCTAGGAATGAGGAAAACAATTAATAAGAGGAAGTGTACCTGCATTTTCGTGGGGGGAGAGGGAGGTGAGAATTACCAACCATTTAGGAAAAATAACACCTCAGTACACCATAATGGGAATCGAACCCTGATCTCCCCGTCATCAGCAGTCAAGTGCCTTGCAAAAGTGACGTCTTAGGCTATTGCACTACCAAAGTGGGTTCATATTAATATATATCAGTGGAAATTTGTCGATCGTATGGACTTAATTTCAAGACAGGTGACCTGGCGGTCTAGGGGTAAGGTGTCAGACTTCTATGCTGGCGGCCGGGGTTCAATCCTCGGTCCCAGCAAAGATTTATCTGATTACTAAACCCTTCCTTCACCTCTGACAAGACATCTTGTGAATGTGAGGAATGCCAGGCCTCCACCGTGGTTCGGATTCCACGTTAAACTGTAGGTCCTCCATTTCATCTCACAATCACCCTACCATTACACATTAGCGTAAGTGCGTATAACCCGAACGGGTAGTAAGACGTGGTGCTAATAATAATAATAATAATAATAATAATAATAATAATAATAATAATAATTTCAAGACCAGACTTACGACCCTATATTCAAAAGGTATGGCGCTGTGAGGATTAAAAGATGCCTCTATAGTTCATAATCGTAAAAGAATACATACATAACGGCTTTAATATATCATAAGCCGTCCCTCCCCCCTCCCCACTTAAATTATATTTCTGGACGTTCCACTGAACACAACATGACCATCTATGTACAGCTTATGATTTCACAGAAATTTTTTAGCTGGGGACTTAATGGTAAAAGGCGAGCACCAAACTCAAACTGATGCTAATAATTTCATATCTCACTTCACAGCTCTCCTAAAATGACTTCTTATTTTTTTCATCGTATGGCAAACATGAACGGGAGTGAGATTACACCCAGTTTCGGTCGCCGTATGTGTAAACTATTAGCCACTCTGGTAGCACAGATCGTCGCCCAAAGTCAAGGCCGTAGCCAGCCGATAATTTCAGGGGTGGGGAGAATTGCTGGAAGATAGAAAAAATTATAAATGATAAACAGTTCAAGAAGCTGTCTGAAGTGGGTTTTTTTTCATGGTAAAATAGCCCCCTAGCTGCCGAAGGCTAGGAAAATTTATAAATATATAACACCTCTAGAAGCTCTCTGAAATGCTTTTTATGGTAACACAACCCCCTAATTTGTATTTGTATCTCAATTTTGATATTTTTTGGGCCATAAATAAAACCATATATATATTTTGTTCATAAAGTTTCGCGGGGGGTTTGAACCCCCAAAACCTCCCCCTGGCTACGGCCTTGCCCAGTGTACACCAGCGTACCCGCACTAAGATGATGTGATTATGGTGACTATGGAGGTTGGAGCAGTAGGGGACTAGCCTTACTTAAGCCTAATTAATCAAACCTTGGTGACCAGTGATATTATTTCACTTTAAAGAAATATAGCCATGGTATCGGCTGGGAATTGAACTCAAGGACCTTTGGTTTGTAGCCAGGCGCATTGACCGCTATACCATGGGGTCGGTTCTCCACCCTACCTCAATGGTATACATATGCGTGTACCTTTGATAGGTAGTAGGTGACCTGGCGGTCTAGGGGTAAGGTGTCGGACTTCTGTGCTGGAGGCCGGGGTTCAATCCTCAGTCCCGGCACAGATTTATCTGATTACCAAACCCCTCCTTCACCTCTGACAAGACATATTGTGAATGTGGGGAATGCCAGGCCTCCACCGTGGTTTGGATTCCACGTTAAACTGTAGGTCCTCCATTTCATCTCACAATCACCCTACCATTACACATTAGCGTAAGTGCGTATAGCCCGAACGGTTAGTAAGACGCGCTGCTAATAATAATAATAATAATAATAATAATAATAGGTAGTAAAACTTGGTGCACACAAATGGGCGTAACAACGATTGTTCAGTTAATTCAAATTGTTCCAGAACTTAGCGTCCTCACCCAACTGTTGTAGTGCTGGGACCTAAGTGTGCATTACATTATTTCCTGTGAAGCAGCTGAACGAGAATGTAGGCTATATTAGTTACCATGACGTATTGTGACAGTCTGAAAGAATAATATTTCTAATGAGTCTCTTTACAATGACATTGTTTAGTCAAGTGTACAGTGTAAACGATGTCCACATGCACAAAGAAAAGAGGTCAGCATAAAAGTGGCACATATCCACAGTTAGAACAGGCTCCCTGCATTCCTCTGTAAGCAGAATGAAGTTGAACCACCATAGAAACAACCAGTGGCGTGTCAAGGAGGGCGTCCAGGGTAGGTGGACTTAGTTTAGACCCTACCTGTGATTGTTAACATCACTCAGTAGAACGCTCATTGGCCAAGTAATGACAAATATACACTCATATGGGAGGTATTTATAGCATACCATATTTATGATTGACCCGCTTCAGTGGCCAAATGGTCTAAGGTGTAACTATTGTGTTAAGACTGGTCTGCAAAAGATGGGGAGATCAAGGTTAGAATCCTGGTCTGGTCTAGTGAGGGTGGTTTTTCCTAAAATGGTTTCCCACTCTCCATCCGCGTGTATGTGGGTAGATTACCTCTAAAATGCTTCCTTACTCATCCCTACCCCATTAGGATAATTATCATATATGCTTATAACCTGAAAATGTAGTAAGGCTGATAATAATACATATTTATGATTGGTAAAATTAGAGACCCTATGTGTGAGAACATATTTTATCACAATTCACAGAAACCATTTAACAAGCTCTGCTTACCCTGGCAGCACTCCACATCACGACACGACAAGATATAACATGCTGCACCAAGCCAATTATCTGACAGTTCATTAATTAATAACTATGCTTTGTTACTATGTCTTACTATACGTTTGGGCTGTAAGCATATAATTTATATTAACTAAGCTAATGTTATAAAAATGAGTAAGGTAGAATTTAGAGCAAATGTAAATGCATTTGTGTGGTGGGAGAGTGAGAAACAGTTAAGGAAAGACCACCCTAAATATACTAGACCAGGACTCAAACTCCAGTCTCCTTGTCAATCGCAATATAGTTATTGAAAGAGTGACGATTTAGACCATTCGACCACTGAAGTGAATGTCTGACAGTTCAATAGTTTACTAGATCTAATTTTATATGAGGTGACCTGACGGTCTAGGGGTAAGGTGTCAGACTTCTATGCTGGCGGCCGGGGTTCAATCCTCGGTCCCGGCATAGATTTATCTGATTACCAAACCCTTCCTTCACCTCTGACAAGACATCTTGTGAATGCCAGGTCTCCACCGTGGTTCGGATTCCACGTTAAACTGTTGGTCCTCCTTTTCATCTCACAATCACCCTACCATTACACATTAGCGTAAGTGCGTATAGCCCGAATGGGTAGTAAGACGTGGTGCTAATAATAATAATAATAATAATAATAATAATAATAATAATAATTTTATATGCCGGTCCAAATGAACTTGATTTGTTAAGGTTTGGTGACAGTTTCAATAGCTCCAATATAGGTATAATAAACCTAACATTTGATAACAGGTTCGTATCAAGGATGGACGAATGAGGGGTATGTTTGGGGGTCTGTCACCTCCACCTTCTCCTTGTTTATTCAAGGAGGGAGTGTAAGAAGTGCTAGCTAATAAAGTGTAATTTTATTCACATGGTGATATCAACAGTGGCTGAATATCTGTAATCAACATAGTGGCATTACATGACAAGCTTTTTATAAGGTCAGTATTTTTGTAGTTTTTATTGAAAAAAAATTTTTTTTTTGAGAAAATAAATCAAATTTTGCTTCAGTACAAACATAGAGTTTAATTTTCTCCACATGGTGATATCAACATTTCTTGAATATCTTTTAAGGGTGTTCTAGAATTAAATAACAAATTTTGCTCTTCATTTAAAAAGTTTGTCATGTAATGCCACTATGTTGATTACAGATATTCAGCAACTGTTGATATCACCATGTGAAGAAAATTACACTTTATATTTGTACTGGAACAATATTTAGTTTACTTTGGCTAAAAAAGGTTTTGATATAAAAACTGCAAAAACATTGCCTTTTCTCGCGTCCCCTACATCCCCACCATAATAACTGAAAAGGCTACCAATGTTTTTACGCAACATACTTTTGGTTTTTTCCTCCCCGTTCGGTCCATACAAAATCCAACTACATTAATGAAGTATGTATGAGGAAGGTATCATTTAGAGAGAATGTACTCACATTTACATAGAATGATAAACCATTTTAAGAAATTTCCCCTTGTTGAATTAGGCTCGGATTAGAATCCCGAACTCTTGATCACCAGCAAATCAGACTAGATAACCGGAAATGTAATAGCCACGTGACAACCGAAGTGGATTCAACATTGTTAAGGTAAGAATGAGTGCTCTGGTCTCCTTCTTCGTCCTTCCCCCTCCAACCTTTCATTCTCACAGAAAATGAATCCTAGATAAGTGACGGTGCAACCAATTATAGACATAGGATGAATGTGCATTATATTGTTCATTTTTTATTGTAAGCCATTTAGGAAATCCTACATTGAATCTCCTCACTAATTATCTCAATAATAGAGTCTCACCAAATATAAATATTTTAATAAAATTAACACATCATCAATGCAGCTATGTTAGTAAAATGAAAAAAGAAATGGTTCTAACCTTACAAGATGAAACCAGACTAACTAGTTATTTTGGTAGGTTATATTCAACTCCGGAAGGAACGACCGACAGATATTTATTTTCCTTTGATTAGTGTTCGGGTTTTTATTTGGTGCAGTCATGTTGGTAATATATTTAATTTGCTGTGATTTGTGCTGGCACTATTGGAGTCAACACATCCAATCTTCAATTATTATACCTGTCGTGATAGAAAGGACACATTTAATAATTGTCCTGCTAACTAAGCAGACATTTTGATTGAGATTGTTTCAACTCCTCTCTAGACAGCTGTCACTTTGACACGTATGATTTTTAATCCTCACTTGAGATCATCTACTTTGAAATGTATGGTTTGCACTCCTTACTAGAGGGCATGTATTTTGATAGGTATGTTTTGCACTCCTTACTAGCGAGAATGCACTCTAATAGGTATGCTTTGCACTCCTTACTAGCGGACACGCACTTTAATAGGTATGGTTTGCACTCCTTACTAGAGGGCATGTATTTTGATAGGTATGGTTTGCACTCCTTACAAGCGGGCACGCCCTTTGACAGGTATTGTATTTAAGGATTTTTATTCCTCAACATAATTATTTACCATAAAGTAACTAATAACTTGAATAGCACTGGTTTAATAATTTAAAAACAATTATTTCCAAACATTTAATATAGGTATTTCTTAAAGTAAGTTCACATTAATTTAATGAATATCCATATATATTTCGACGGCCACGGCCATCTTCATACGTACTTTACTCTGACATGATAAACAGAGATTAGAATCTTGGATGTGTACATAGCGAGGGATTTCTTCCATAAATCGATTTTGACCTTTTCTCTATATCAGTGGTTTCCATACTTTTTGAGTGGCCTACCACACCAACAATTTCAGTAATATGATGTACCACTAAGATAAAGCTGAGTATTTACTACTTCTGTACATTTTTAAAGATGCTCAAGGACATAATGACACAGACTGCGTGGCTGGACCGACTGTCTGAGCTTGAATCAGTTTGGTCACTCTTTCAATTACTGGTTGCATCAGTTTTACTTCTAGTAAGACTTGATCTGAATATATTTATAAGATTTGGTGAGAAATTATCTTTTTCTGACTTTAATTTGCTTGTTTTGTTTGGCTTCTCACGGCATACCACCTGGAATAATTGTACGCACCACAGTTTAAGAACCGCTATTCCTGAGGAATGTATGTGGGTTTCATTAATATGGTCACACATCAACATTAATCCTTGAATCAGTTATTTTAGGTTAAGGTTAGTACAAATGGGCTAAGACATATGTGTATAATTTGTAAGAGTATAATTGACTGTGTATTAAAATCAATATTTTAAATTGTCATATTTTCAATGTGGATACTGAAGCTCATTTTAAAGTGTCTGATGTGGTTATTAGGGCCGATTCAAGTTTTCAAGGATACATTGTTACAACAACTAATAGATAACTCGCTTTCCCTGTCATCAATATTCTAGTCTTCTGCGAGAGTAGCGCGTTAGACCACGCGGCCACCAAGCGGAATTGTTAAAATTGTTTCTTGCGTGTATAAATCACAACTTGTAAATGTGTGGAATTCTGGGCCTCCACCGTGGTTCGGATCAAATGTTAAACTGTAGGTCCTCCATTTCATATCACAATCACCCTACCATTACACATTAACGACAGTGTGTATAACCCGAACGGGTAGTAAGACTAAGTGCTAATAATAATAATAATATTAATAATAATAATAATACAATTGTTTCTTCATATCTGGATCGGACTATACTTCACTCTTGCCCAGAGCTAGAAACGACATTTGTTCGGGGAAAATATCGTACACTCGACGCGTCGATTCTAGCCGCGTTATCCGTGACACCATATATCACGGCCTCCTAGAACATTTACAAGCGTGAAACAAGATCCTGCCTTTCAGATGAATCAAGGAGGCGGTGAGTGGAGTCGCGTCACGCCGAATCAAAAGGACAAATAAGAGGGAATATAGAAGGGATATTGGTCGCGATGAAGATGTAATAGTTGCGCTCCACTAGCGGCACAAAGGATTTAAGGTGGGGGTTAGCAGACTAAACTTAAACTTCCTTATGAATAACATTTTGGAGCCCTTGAAAAATATTATTCACTCGCAAACATTGATTAATTGATATTACCAGAAACAATAAAAATAAATGGTTTGATGTGCAAGTAAAAATTGCCACTATGGGTCTGCAGATAATATGACTGACCCGTTTCAGTGCCCGAATGGTCTAAGGCGTCATGCTTTCATGTTAGAATGGACTGCTAATGACGGGAGAATTGGGTTCGAATCCCGGTCGGGTCTACTGAAGGTGGATTTCCTAAATAGTTTCCTAATCTCCTTCCACGCACACTACGGTAGATTATCTCTAGAATGTTTCCTTCCTGATTCCTACTCCATTAGACTAATATATCATACATGTGCATAACCGGAACAGGTAGAAGACACGACGATAAAAAAAAAATTGGCGTGTGGATACATGAGAGTATATCTGATATATTTTTCTATGTCTTATAAGGCTATTAATAATAAAATCGGGTTATAGTTTTAGTGTCACACTGGGTGGTTTTAAAAATCTCTCTTACTACACGAATAAAACCTAACTTAGGTAGTTGAAATATAGCTCGAAACAAGATTATTATTATTAGCACCTCGTCTTACTACCCGTTCAGGTTACACGCACTTACGCTCATGTGTAATGGTAGAGTGATTGTGAGATGAAATGGAGGATCTACAGTTCAACGTGGGATCCAAACCACGGTGGAGGCCTGGCATTCTCCACATTCACAAGTTGTGAGTTGTCTTGTCAGAGGTAAAGGAAGGGTTTGGTAATCAGATAAATCTGTGCCGGAACCGAGGATTGTCCCCTAACCCCCAGAACACAAGTTTGACACCTTACCCCTACCCTAGACCACCAGGTCACCTAACTTGAAACAAATAGTCCCATCGTGAGGTAGGATATTTTTTTCCTCTTAAAGAACAAACTCACTAAGGCAGGTACAATATTTTCAGAAATTTGAAGAAAAAAAAATCATGGAAAAAATGACTCTTTGTAAATTAAAAATAACTACTGAACAGATTCAGCTATAGCTGTTGTCGAGTGAATAATCCACAAATCCGCACTTCTATACGTTCTATAGTTCGAGTTACATCTTGTAGGCCTATATAATTTCACGGTTAATTCATCTTGAGATGGGTTCTTAATAATTTTAAAGGGGGAGCTATTTTAGAAATAAAAATGAAAATCAACAATTACTATTCAATAAAGTTTTTTTTCTTCTTTTGTTCCCAAAATGAATAAACATAATAATTTGATTGATCAGTTATTTTTTGTGGCATCCAATAGAATAGCCAGTACGGGTAAGCCACATCAAAACTATATCAAATTAGGACGTTCAACATTTGCCAACCCACGTTCTGGTACAGTAGAATCTCGAACTATGGCAATAACAAGGGAATTTTTGTAATCAATAAATTAAAATTAATTATATCTTTGAGAATAATCTTACTCAACACTCAAACTGAGTCCAGAAATGAATGCAATGTTTGCCTAAGCACGATCAAGTTTTTTCTATTAATTTAGCAATGTAGAGTTCCTACCTTTCATCAATTTATTGGCCCCCTAGAGTTAAATTACACAATTCCTACTTTCAGCTATATTGGGTGATCTTGGGTGATCTTAGGTAATCCTTTTATCATTTTGCTGAATGAAAATTTTCTTCACAATTAAAGGTATAATTTCTAACAGCTACCTTACCCCCATACCACCAACCCTTTTCGGATCCCACATTACAATTTTGAGATTTTAGGACTTATGGCTATCTGATATAATTATATTGCATGCCTGCGAAGATTACATTTTTAACCACACCGAAAATCGTTGTTTAAATTTTGAGTGCTTACATTTCTCAGTTTTAAATTTTGAAATTTCATTTATTTAGAGGTCATTCGGTTATTCGGTAAGGTGTACTTACTTACGTGTCAAATTTCAATTTTATTCCGCACCAAGAAAGTTTTTTTTATTCCATTAGTTTAATAAATTGTGAGTCCCCTATATCTTGGAAACAATTTTGAAATTTCAAATGTTTAGTATTTTTTTATTTTTGATCATTTGGGATGGTTGTACAGTATTAACCTCTTGAAACTATTTAAATTTTCTAACACACTTAGAAAGGTTTTTTTTTCTCTTAGTATTATTATTCTTAGCTATTCTTCAACACACCTTTATTTTTAAATTTTAAAAAAATCATTCTTTTCTAGTTATCTGCTTGATTTCTATTTTCTACCATACCAAAATAAGATATTTACAATTAGTCTTTAATTTCTTCTTATTCCTTATCTAACCACCACCCCTTACATTTTTTAGATTGCTTAGAAATGTTTTGCTATTAAGGTGTTCTCTTTTCCATCTCATCAAATTAAATATTTTTTTATCACACCGATAAGTGGCCTCGAGACAAAGTAATTTGTGACATACATCTATACAGAAATATAATATTTTATTTCAAAAAATAATTACAATTAATATTTAGTCTGAAAGGTTACTTTTGAAAATTTTAACATAAAATGAGTATCAGTCGAGAGAGAATGTTGTATACAAGATTGCTAGACTACCTATTGGCATGGCTTACCTTACCTAATCAGTTGACGATAGTATTATGAGTGCCAATACAGACGAAACATGTCAATTTATAGTCCTCAAAAGTCATCACATGATCCCAGAGACGGTGAGAGGGTAGTTCAAAGGAGGCCATATATGGGTAAAGTAAGGGGAACATGGCACATTTATGTAACCGATGGAACAACTGGCGCCAGCCCAGACGGTTCTAGTAGTGAAACATCCTGAAAGCATCCATAGCATTCTACTGACGTCTCGAGGTATCTTTGGCGTGGAACTCAAGGCGTCATCTAGCATGACACGCCACGCTGACCCCAACTGGCACTCTCTTTAGTCGAACGGGAACGTTGAAGGGGGTAGGACGGGTGAGTCTCTTCAGGAGTAATTGTGTGAGTACCACTATATAATAATCCTGCCTGTAGCATGTCCATATATGTTACAGAAATTTGACCCCCCCACCCCTCCTCTTACCTGGATATTTCTCCGATTCCCTTTGAGAAATTTATATTTTTATTTAGTTATCTAGAGGGTCCTTCTATCTGATTATCAAATATACAGTTTATACCACACCTTAGAGTGTTTTTTTCTTATATTCCCCCCTCACTATTTCCCGGGCTCCCATTTAAATTTTTTAAACTCTTATCGCTATTTTAAATGGTCCCTTTATATTCGTCCTTAATTTAAGTTTATTACCACACCCAGAAGAAGTTTCTTTTATTAATTTTAGAAATTTAAACCTCTTATCTTCTTTCCTAATAAGTCCAATTATCCCTCAGAAATATTAAATTTTAAGATTTATTTATTTTTAGTTTTCCTTCTACCAGCTCACCGAAATAAGATTTTCTAACACACTTAATATATATTTTATGTTTATGTCCCGCCCACCTATTTATTGGAGTCCCGGCTAAAAATTTAAGGTTTTAAGACTTTAATGATTATTTGGAGTGGTCTCTTTACATTGCTGACAAATTTTAATTATATACCTAATTTAAATGCCCTTTTAAAATTATAGCACTCCCTCTCCATTTTCCGGAGCCCCATTTTGAAGTTTCCCATTTTTATATTTTTCTGGTTGTATGAGGCAGGCCTGATACCTTACTGACAGATTTCAGTTTTCCAGCTCATATAGAAGTGGGTTTTCTTTTTTGGACAGATCTACTTTCAGCTTTACATACACAGATGAAAATTACCACAGTTATTAAAACTATTTTCATAACACATTCATACGTCAAGTCATGTAAAGGTGACCTGGTGGTCTAGGGGTAAGGTGTCAAACTTCTGTGCTGGCGGCCGGGGTTCAATCCTCGGTCCTGGCACAGATTTATCTGATTACCAAACCCTTCCTTCACCTCTGACAAGATATCTTGTGAATGTGAGGAATGCCAGGTCTACACCGTGGTTCGGATTACACGTTAAACTGTAGGTCCTCCATTTCATCTCACAATCACCCTACCATTACACATTAGCGTAAGTGCGTATAACCCGAACGGGTAGTAAGACGCGGTGCTAATAATAATAATAAGTCATGTAAACTGCAGTAGGTGACGTGTTTTATTGCAAGGGTGGACAGAACTCGATTTAAGGTCATTCAACAATAACAATTTTATTTCACAGTTTTAACAAAGTACGCCATCTATCCCTCTCTATTTTGAGCTAGTTCTATCCAGTCCACCTCATCGCACCTTACCTCTTTCAGGTACATATAATGTACTCCTCCTACATGCGTCTAGATCTTCCCATTGGGCTTGTCAGTCAATACCCTGAACACGGTTCTAGATTCTCCCAGTCACACTGTGTGTCCAGTCCACCTCATCACACCTCACCTCTTTCAGGTACATATAATGTACTCCTCCTATATGCGTCTAGATCTTCCCATTGGACTTGTCAGTCAATACCCTGAACACGGTTCTAGATTCTCCCAGTCACACTGTGTGTCCAGTCCACCGTAATCTACGATATCTGATTACACTAACAATGTATTGTGATGAGTACAGAGCATATAGCTCATTATTATAAAACCTCTCCCACTCCTCAGTAGCCTCATCTTAAGCACCTTGATTTCGAACACCCTAAATTGGTTTTAATATATAAGATAAGAGAGTACGTTTCACACCCATAAAGAACAACCGGTAAAATTATTGTTTTGTATATTCTAAGTTGTACATTCCTTGAAAGTAGGCGAGATAGCAACAACTTACTGACCGAGAAATAGTATGCATTTCCCGACCGTATTATTTTCTTGGCTTTCAGTACAATATTGTTTTAGCTATTTAAAATTGTTCCTAAATATTTAAACCCATTAACCCTGTCAAATAATATGGAGTTTACAGTAATCTTTAAATTATCGACCCCAATCTGTGTTCTCTCTCTTTTCATATACTTAATATTTTCAGCGCTCACTTCCTAACCGATTTCCTAACTAGCCTCCTGCAACAGTTTTCTTACAATTCCCCAAAAAAGCGAAATCTCTCTGTATCTTAAAAGCTGCGTTGTACCACGTAAAGTAAGCTCTTCCCTACTTTCTTGAATTACCCTAACAGCATACTCCAAGGGATTAAAAAGTAATGGGGAAAGTGCATATCCTTGTTTCGACCCATTATGTATTTCCAAAGTATTTGATAAGTGGCATTCATACCATGCCACGTATCAGTCAAACATACCTCAATTAGCTCGACCAGCTTTTTGGGTACCCCAAATTTAACCAAAACATCATATAATTTATCACTTTTAACTGAATCGTAGGCCTTTTTAGTATTTGAAACATATGTAGGCCCTATAATTGATGAGCAATCATGCTGTATTCCCACTTTTTTTCTAATATTTTTCCTAGTAGTAAAAATCTGATCTATTGTCGTGCTATTTTGTCGAAATCCACACTGATGATCCCCTATTATTTATTCTTCATATGGCGTCAATCTCATTAAAATTATGTTTGATAACATTTCATAGCATGTAGCGAGATATGAATGTTTACTAAATTTCAGTCACATACATTAACTACCTTACCTTAACAATGGTACGCAAAGATAATAAAATAGCAAGTTTGCCTCTAATAATTAGTTAAATGTAGTGATTCGAAATGATTGAATCACTTTTTACCTATAGTTTGTAATCAAAACATTAGTTTTTGAATTGTGATATATGTAGAGCTTAGCCTATGATAAAATAATATCAATAGTTTAATAAAATGTTATCAATGCTTATCGCGAAAAAAATTGTTTGTATTTTTTTAAATATTCTTTCTACAGCGTTGTTTCTAAAAGTACGGTCATCAGCATCTGGGAGCACAATTATAAATTATCCGTGAGTTTTTTTTATCGCGGCATCTTACTACCTGTTAAAATTATAAACATAGCTTAATTACTGTAGTGAATAGGGATGAGGAAGGAAGATGCAATCTACCAGCATTTGTATCGTAGGAGAGTGGGAAACCATTTAGGAAAAACCACCTTCATTAGACCCGATAGGGATTTGAACCCTAATCTCCCCTTCATTAGCAGGCCGCCTGGGAGTGTAGAGGACGCGAGAAAAGGTGGTTTTGCAGTTTTTTACCTATACTTTTTTTGATCAAAACAAATAAAAAATATTGCTTCAGTACAAACAAGAGAGTTTAATATTAATTAATCACAGGATGCCAACATTTTTTGAATACCTGTAAAAGGTGTCATTGAATTTAATAACAACTTTTTCTCTTCATTTAAAAAGTTTGCCATCTAATGCTACTACGCTCATGAGTCATGACAGATACATATTCAAGAACTGTTGATATCACCGCACGATGAAAATTAAACTCTGTGTTTCTACTGGCGCAATATTTTATTTATTTTAGCCAAAATATGTTTTGCCATAAAAAGTGAAAAAACATTGACTGCGAGTCACTCGTGGACACCATCTGGTTGAGCAGAAAACTGTAGGTATTGGACTCACACTGATGGGCACAGAGACAAAGATGCCTGTCTCGTCTTGTTTGATTTAATGTTGACCAGGAGGGAGGCTTAGGGGAGGGACAGTGACGACTACGACAATGGTCTGTGCCGATTTGTTATTAAACAATTTTTTACTTTACTTTCATGCAAATTTGAGTACATTTTTTCTAAATAGTCCTAATACCTTTCTAATTCATAGCTCATTAGTGTAAACGCACACCTAAAACATAGTGCATAGCTTATTGGGCACTAATTACAGTGGTGTAAGAACGGGTACTGTTTGAAATCTTTTTCGGATGAGAGAGACGTTAATACAAGGAAAATTAAGGTAATTTGACTCAAAAAACATTTGAAATGTGTTGCTTGAAAGTCAATAACGTTCCCATTCCACTTCGAAAAATTAACTCGAATATAAAATCTCAGAATTTAGAGATCACACATAATTATACCTATTATATACACTTTATCAAAAGGTATTATTGTTAAAACTTTGCGGCTTTTGACATAAATTGATGCACTTAAAAAATAAATTTATTTCAGGCTCATGCAATGTCACCTATACTCTAATTTTCTTGCGAACGGACGTTTCTGACGACTATAAAAGTTACTAGATCTTCCTTCGCGTTGCCATACGTCAAATCGTGTTATTTGATGCTGTCACTTTAAATAAATATTATTAGTACCTATAAAATAACACTAATAATATCGTGAAATGTTATCAAGGTTGGGCGCACAAAAATATGTTTGCATTTTATAAAATGTGCTCCAAATGTCCACTCGTAATAAAATAAAGTAGCCTATATTTATAAAATTATATGAAAATAATTTGTAATCAAATTGCATTAGAAAATTAAGATAATGCGATAGCCATTAAACCCATAAATAACTAATATTATATAATCTCCCTGTTCCCTCTCACACCCTACTAAAACCAGTTTTTTTTTTATCTCATCTCTTTATTTCCTCCGTTTCCCTTAATAGACACGCTGAGCGTTATATTCTCGGCCCACGCTCGCAAACTAAATGAAGACTTTGAGCGTCTCGTATCTGCGGAATCATTGTAGCGTGTTAACCCCACTACATGTGTACTTAACTAAGCCAACCCCTTCCTTTCTTCCTCGCCACCCCCTCTGAAACCCTACCCACAACCCTTCCAACCCCTAATCATGTGTCACCCATCTCTTCCTCTCAACCCCTCCTGGTAAACAGGGGTCCAGCTCATTAACCCCTCTAGACCGTCGACAACTTCTTCATACGCTGTACGCACACCCTCTCTTGGGGGTGGATAAAACGAGGGCTACAAGACAACCGTGGGGCGCTACAAAGTGTTAGCTTAAGTAGGAATCCCAAAGGATAAAGATTTATTAATAAAATACAAACTTATTTTATTGCAATTTATATTTCATCATTCTATTCTATTAGTATCATTATTTAATAAGTATTGAGATTCTTAGATAAATAACTTAGTTAAATATCATACACTTTGATTTTTAAAAAAATTTACGTATAGATTCTTATTTATTTAGACATAGAAAAAATGTATTCGCTAATAATTACTATTATTATTATTATTATGATTAGTTAAAATATAAAACATAGTTTTTTTTACAAGAATCTACAAAACAAAATAGAAAATTATTCAAAATATTCAATTGATAGTTTAAATAAGGTTTAACTATGAATTAATGCTGAAAAATCCCAAAATATATAACCATAAGCCTTTTTGTATTTGTAATCAGGGCAGCTCAAACCATATTTATATCATGATTAGTATTAAAATTGATTTTAGGATAAAAATGTGACTCAATAGCATTCTGTACATAATAATAATCAATTAAAGAACATTTTTTTAAAGAATACATTTTGAATATCTCCGGTACAAAAATCTGAGTACAGGTTTGTCGCATTGGTTTAGGACGTTAATCTAAATCTACAGAATCTATCTTATTATTTAGAGTCATGGTATCAAATTAGGTTATCTCCATAATACTTAAATATTCTAAATAATGTTTTAAAGAGCCAGGTAAACTGTGAATCTTATGTGGTTGAAAATTGTTCCTAAAAAATAAAACCAGAAAAATAGTGAATGGGCCTAAATTACATGTGATATTTAGGAACCCATCTATTTCTTTCCCGCTTTTATAATGAATACTCAGCCTATTCCCAAATTCATTGACGCAAATGAGTTTAACAATAGTTCAAATGAAAGAATTATCTTATATATATATATAAAATCTGTTAGTTAACCATAAATATTGGATACGTGATACCTTATTTTCTTGAGTCAATAGACTATTGAGACCAAGCATATGGATGACTGTTAAGAAACGTAAATGATGTGTTCATGCCTTAAAAAAGTGGGCTATTGTAAAACCTACTTATATTCATTATATTATAGAGGAGAGTTTCTAAACGTTCTTATGTCACCTTATAACTAGAAAACCACTAAAGAAATTTCGATGCGGTGTTTTTTATTTTATGTGGATTCTTCCCGGGAAGGTTTTAGGCTGTTGGCCAAACGAATTAAACCAAATAATATTTTTTCTAAGATTTTGACTTAAAAATATTAAAACCAATTGTGTATTCTCCTATTCTCCTATTGAATGTAGAATTCATTATTTTTTTGTATAGCTCAATCGACACATCCAAATATTAATAACGGAATACATTTAAATATCAAGTCCAGAGTGAAATATTATTTTGGTTTGGTTGGTTGTTTCGTATTCATAAATCTTTATATGAATTGATTCAGTCGAATTTCTCCGGAAAGGTTATTAGCTGTCGAATAACTATCTCTGTCTTCAGGGAGCTGAGCAGTGACGTTAGAGTTAATACAATAGATGGAATTTCACATATGAATAAGAGTTTATGTACGTATTTATGCTCACTCATAACATACATCAATTTTGATGGGTATTATTTTTACCAAATGTATAATCTTTCTGGAAAGGTTCTAATCTGTTGAGCGATGAACTGTCTTTAGTGAGCTAAGTGACGGTAAAACCATTATAATTGATGTGTTTTCACATATAGAGATAGTTTTTAACCAGTGTTTGCTCACTTATATGTTATAACTGAAGAACTACTAAATAAATTTGGATAATTTTTTTATAATATGTAGAATGTTTTCTGGAAGGTTTTAGACCATTGATAAACAAGATATGCCATTAGATAGCTGAGCATTGATATTAAAATCAATTCAATTTATGGTTATTTACAAATTGATTATCAAGGGTAAATATTTATTTCAAAGCCAAGGATTCATTTCAGGAGAAACTTCAGTCTTAAATCCACAGATAAAGGTTAATTTTATTTTGTTTGTTATTTCATATTCAGATTAATAAGTAAAAGGTGTTTCTTTGTATAGCAATAAACATTTACGTAGGCCTAACGTTCCATATATTTATTTGATTTGATCTAATTAATAAGCAGCTTTAACTCCATAGAAAAACAGAAAGAATCATACACAAATAAAATAGAATGTAAATTTTTGTGTTAACACTTTAACTCTAAGACCAAGTAACAACTTAAGTACTTGGAGAGACAAAAATTTGTGGACCCCAAACATTTATTATTTTCCTTTACTTTTTCTGTAGTCTCAGTTTAATCCCGAATACCACTTGACTCCCGATGTGGTTAACTCCAAAACCAAGAAATTTAGAGAGAATAAATTTTATACAAATATTTTAGGAAACCTGAATGTGTGGATCTTGATCACTTCTTTTTACTTTTAAGAGTCTGACGTCTTAAGCAACTTGAACTTATTCGGCTAGGCTACTTCATAAAACAAGAAACTTAGAAATCAGACATAGACCTACTTAGGTAAACCTTAAGGGTTAGGCCTTAGGAACTAAACAAACTTCTACACGCTGTAAGTTTGGGGTAGCTAAAGTACAAGTAACATAGAAGTGGAGAATTAACATGGGCCTTCGTAATTTGGGTAACCTTATCTTCTCTGTTCTCACAAATTGCGAGCCTTACGTCCTAGCCTTCATAATCATCTGGTAGGTAACTCCTAAACCAAGGTTATTAAAAATTGGAAACTCTGTATGGTTCCTTAATTGTACTATTGAAAGTGCTCTTTGGGCGTGTATTTTTAATTTTGTAACTACTTCAAGCCTGATGCCTTTAACTGCATGACAACCAGTGCGAGTAGCTATCAAAAAAATTTATAGAGCTGAAACTTTACATAAATACTAATGAAAAAATTAGGTTGGAAATGTATGTATCATTATAATAATCTATTGTTGAATGTACTCGCAATATTCTCCTATTTAAACTTATTATTAAGAAGAAATGTCCACCTTTATCATCAAATAAATGATTTCATAAGACCACTTTACATCATCCGTGCAACGCTGGGCACTTGCAGCTAATCTATTGATAAAGAAGATCAATATTTATTACTTGGCTTGTTTCCACAAACTTCTAAATGTTATTTGTTCTGAGTACTATTGAAGGTTCTTCTCTCTAGTTCGACATTATTTGTGTGCTTTTGTGAAATAAACTACTCTGTTAGGTCTATATAAGACTAACATCGTAGTAAGGCTCAATCCTTGGTCATAATATAGTCGTTTATTATAACTAAATAAAATAAAGTATCCAATAATATGAAATATAATTTCGATAATAACTCAATATCTGATGGGCATATACGCTTTACTCCTTGTCATAATGATTTATGCATCAAACTTATCAATTAGTTCTAGTTTCAGAATGCTTAGCTCAGGGGTTTCAACCAATGGCCCACCGGCTCATGAAATATATAAAATGGTTTCAAGAGACAAAATGACAGATACAGATTTATATTTTACATAGTTAGATATTAAAATAAATAGTTATTTTAATTTTATTTTATAAACCATTTTGACTTTATATGAATAAAAATATTTCGTTTCTATTCAAATTTACCTTGGACCGGAAAATGACTACAGTAGATAAGAGAGGGGGTACTATTTCGGGTGCGTTCGGACATAGTCGGGAATGTTCGTGTTCGTTCATCACTGCTGACACATTTGGGACGGAAAAATAAATATAATATATCAGTTCTCAATATTAATATTGACGGTACAATATTGCGGCCCGCGAGCCAACAAGAGACAGAAACTTGGACATAAAATGGTTGAGGATCCCTGGCCTAGATAAAGTATTAATAATTTATATGCATGTATCCCTAAAATACATTATCAACTAATAGAATGAAAGTAAAAGGTTTTAATATTAGCTATTCTTATTACATAGCTGATTTCGGGGAAACTATCCACATTTTCTCAAATACAAGGTATTTTCATTAGAGTCCAGCAAATAAGCTTAATCAGTAGTCACTAATGAGTTGAGTTTTCTGAGTTCTATTCCCGGCATGGTGGATAAATTGATCATGAATGGAATTTACCTTCTTTTACAGAAATTGTTTGATGAGTAAGACGCTGGGTGTTGTATCCTTTATAGAATTAAGTTAGTTTGTAAGCCATGGGATGATTTAACAAGCTGGTTCAAAACGTGCAAGCTAATTATATCCAATAAAAATAACCTTAGACCTAATAAATATTATCTTAATATTACAAAAATAAAGTAGGAAAACTGTGTAATAATCTAATACCCTAAAGAACTATATATCTAATAATATAATTATGTATTATTATTATTATTATTAACAAACATTAAATCTTGCTCAAACAATGCAGATTGGAGTTGTTATATTATGGCTGTAAGTTCAAAAACACCAACACATATAGGCCCTAATTTAATAAAGGGTATAAATAATCTTTTTAAAAAACCTCCATGGTGTGAGTTTGCAAGCGAACTGTACTGACCAAGCGGCCGCCACCGTTGACGATGATAATGCCAACATTTACGGATAGAGGATATATAAACAAAAATACTTTTTTTAATATGAAAATTAACCGTATTGGTAATATACATTTTTTCCATATTGAAATACTTTATTACGTCCAAAAACTCTTCATATACAGTATTTAAACTAATAAAATATAGCATATTCAGTTTTAGTAATTTTTTGTATGAAATATAAATAAGTTAATCAGCGTGTTATCTTAATTTAAAACTTTTTATTCCATAATAATTTTATTATTACAGTATTAATCGACCAAGTAAAATTAACTAGGCCTATGCTTGCTTTAACTATGTCCATTAGGTATGTTGTGGAATTCTGATACTGTAATAAAATACAAATACTTTTTGTGGTTGATATTGATGCCCTTTGAATATCACGTGACTCGACTTATGAATATATGAAAATATTTTTAGTAACGTTTTCAGCTGTTGAATAAAGTTATTCCTACCAGAAACCCACCACAAATACAAACACGGTAATTCATCTCGGGTGAACTTTTAAAAGATAATGTCACATTAATTGAGTGCAAAGTTTTTTTCTGACATCTTTTGAATTTTTATTTCACCAAATCTAGACTTATCTTTAATATCTTTCTATTTTGTAATCTAAATTTTAAAAGTTTAGCTATTGTTTATTTTACCTTTGTTACTTTTTGATACCACACATAGTAAAGGTAGTAGTAATTTCTCCAATATTGAGACACCTTTTCTAAATTAATTTTAACCACACTAACGACATAATTTTACAGCAATAATACCCTAAAACAATTATAGTTGTAAAAAATATAGTTTAAAGGTCAATTTTAAAAAGTTAATTATTTTATGAAAATGTTAGCCTACTTTGTACAATGTTTTCTTAGTTCAAATTTAAATATTTTTATTTTCTTTGACAAAGTTCTAATAGAATCATGAACATTTTGCTAAATTTATCTAAATTCTCTGTTTAAAATTTAGAAAACATGTGGCACATTTTTTTCTTCCAAGATAATTTTTTAATTAATTTAAAAATCTAATTCATGTTTTAAAATGCCGGCTTCATCCACAAGTACTATTAATTTTTAAATTGCATACATCTGCGTGTGGCAGATATCTCGCAACGCTCATGACAGACACACAAACAATTATCTTTATATTGATTACTAAGCTGTAGGGATATTTAAATAATATTTTTAATATGATGAATTATATTTTGTTCACGTCCTCAAACGATTTAGTAAATACATTGATTGAAGATCCTATTTTTTTTAAAAGTTTCAAATGGATACTGTAAATAATCAATACATTTTTTTATAACTGTAAAATGTACTTTACAAACACTACGCTCACAGTTAACTTTTTATTTTTATAGTAATTACCAATTATTTGGAAAAACTCTACATTAAAAAGTTAGTATTATTTTTTTAGCTAAAACATTAAAAATATATACAGTTTTAATAATAAAAGAATCATCTTTTAAAATATAAGTGTTGAAATATAAAAACAATAGCAATTCAATTCAATTCATCAAAACCATCTAGGCTAGAAAATATTTTACTGTTAATTGTATCAATCTAAAGAATTTTAATTTATCTGTAATTTTTTCACTAGGCCCTTAAACATAATTTTAGTTTTGAAACTAAAATTTGCTAATTTGTTTAACACAAATGTATACACAGCTTTTAATTGAACAAGCCATACAAGCTGCAAAAATTATGTCTTTTATTTCTAATAGGAATTAGAAAATATATATACAAGGATGAGAGTTAGAAGAAAACTTAAATAGTGATTAATAGTTATATGGTGTAAAGACGCAATCTCTAATCCATATTTACACCTATTTTTTCACCCAAGAAGGCGAAATGTTTGTAAAATGTTATATATTCTGAACAGGATAGCAACCAAGTAAATTACAAAGCAATGATTTCCTAGACTTGTTGTAAGGCGTAATGTTCGCGTCATTTATTTACCAAATACACTGGCAGAAAAAGAATGGTAGATTTGTCTTAGATTTTTCGTGGAGGGCGTCTACCTTCCCATTTAAAATACAAAGTTCTATTGATAGTATGATATATTCACACATGATTAAATCCTCAAACAATTTATTGTCTTTAAACTAGGAGAAAAATGCATTATATTTTAGTAACTGTCCACATCGAAATTAATTTAGAATATGGTTTTTGAATTTGTTTAATGAACTCTACACATTAATATTTTTTATTGAATCAATCACATAGCCTCTTAAGAACAAAACGTAAGATTATGCTAAGCATCCTAACCATTTTATGTCTCACTATGACAACTTTATCTCTATATTCCTTTAAACCTTTTAATTGATATTTTTACTTAACATATGTTTGTTTGTTTATTATAACAAATAGTCTTGGAACAATTTAGAGAAGATTATAATGGCATGTTTAAGCTACAGTTTAAATTTATTTTTAAATCTATTTTTGATCCTTTTTTTAGTCATAATTGGTTTAAAAATTGTTATATAAATAAAATATTTGAGCACATTTTTTTAAAATATTAATAACATGACTTAGCTATTATCATTACAAAGTTAAGGTGTACAATTAATCTAGCTAGTGAGCTTTATTGATAAGGATAATTTACCAATTAATATCATAAAATACATAACATACGTTCAACAAAGCCGAAATCTATTACTTATCCTGAAATGAGTAGCATAAATATGTGCAAATTTAAATAAACAATCGATTAACAAAATCACACGATTCTTCAGTTAAAACACAAACCTAATTTGGCTAATCGTAGCTTTGAAAATTCAATGAACGATAAAAGAGTTAATTTTAAATAGATAATACAAAAGATCCATCTTTTAGTTATTTGCCACGAGGTTTCCTACGACGTGTGTAATCCGGTAAATGATACAAATCCCGGCTGACACGTCAAGACTACCACATGTCTTTCCAACACTGGTCAAACTAACCAGGTCCGCTACCAAGAAAATAAAAACTTTGCCTTCGCCCCTACTCTCTAGACTCGACCCCCATCATTCCCTCCTCCCTCTCTATTCCTCGCCGCGCTTGATATCCTAGGTTACACGCACCACTAAGTGCCCACCACTTGGATTTGCGTGCTCATATCCGACTCATTGAGTTTTGGCGCAAAAATTTGTCCAGTCAAGTATGCGAGAACACAACCGAGGGAAAAGTTTCTTTATATAAATAGTCTTCGTCTTACGATTCTTGCAGTTGGAATAAAGGAAGTGATGATAAAAAAAAACTTGGATTCCAAAATATTATAGAATAACCTGTCCTCGTTCATAAAATAAATTATCTACCATTTTCTTTATTTCTAAAAAAAAAAGGTCAAACTTGGAAAAAAAAATTGAAAATCTTCGAACCGACTATTTTCACAGTTTCTATATCAATAAAAAACGAGATTTCTCATTTTTATACACTATCCATTATTATAAATAAACATAACTTTTAAATATACATGTTATTATAAAAAACAAATCCATTTATATAAATGCAATCATTGTATCTAAGACACAAATTATCCACGAGGTCCAAGCAAGAACTCAAAATCAACCCTCCCCCCCCCTTCCCACACCATCTTCTCCTCCCTACCCTGTTTAACTCAATTAAACATGGCTCCAGAATTCGATTAGACACTTGGCTTGAAATGCGAGTTGGCAAGGTAACGGAGTGAATAACATTTTGAACGTAGCTTCAACAAGACAAAGAATGTGAAAAAAATACACGAAAAGTTGAAATAAAAAGAAAATTGAAGAGAGAAAGAGTGTCTAAAAGATTGGGGGGAGGGGGAAAGGGAGAAGCAAAAGAAAGAGGGAGAAGATTCTAAGTCTAGTGGAAATAATAATAATAATAAAATGAAAGAAGAGAGGAAAAAAAAGTTAATCGATGTTTGAAATAAAGGTAACAGAAGGGTGCAGTGTTCCAAATCAAATCAAATGAACAATGAAATATTGATTCCTTCCTTTCTATGTTCATTTTATTTCTTTTATATTTTTTTTACCTGTCTTGTGATTTTTTAAAGACTTCCTCGGTGTGTAGAGAGAGATAGAGAGAAGATTCCAGATGAACGGACAAGCGAGCAGAGCAGGGTAAAGAACGTTCTTGTCCCCCGGCGAGAGAAAACACGTCCGATTGTCGTGGTAACAGTGAAGACGACTGTGTTGGATTGTGGCGCGCGAGGCGGGCTGAACGGCGGTGGTAGTGGTGTGTTTTGCGCCGCCTCGCTCCGCTCATGTGTTTCCTCACTGGTGGGATGGCAGGGGGAGGAGGGGGACCCAGCGCCCTAAAAGGGATGGAAGGGGGAGGAGGAAGGAAGATTTGTGAGCACAGTTGGTTTGAAAATATGTGTGTGTGTGTGTGTGTGTGTGTGTGTGTGGAAACAGAAACCGTGTGAATGGGTAAGAGAGGAAAGGTGTAAAGGGAGGGGGGAGGAAGGGGGTTATGGAAAGAATAATGTGGTGTGAAGTGTTCAAAGCTTTTTTCCTTCTTTTTTCATTTGTTGTACATTTTGATAGTGTAAATATGAAAAAAAATCTTATGTTCAGGGGTTGTCGTTTTCTGCGCATTACAGTTGGGCTACGAACCCCTTGTCCCAAAGTTGGGCTAAAGTCCCCGACTAGGAGTATTATCGTCATAGCTTAGCTGGGACGTGGTAAGAGCTTAGTCGGGACACGGATCCCTTGTCCCAAAAGTGTCATAATGCAGTTGGGCTATGGCCACCGACTAGGAGTATTATCGTCATAGCTTAGCTGGACCGTGGTAAGAGCTTAGTCGGGACACGGATCCCTTGTCCCAAAAGTGTCATAATGCAGTTGGGCTATGGCCACCGAATAGGAGTATTATCGTCATAGCTTAGCTGGACCGTGGTAAGAGCTTAGTCGGGACACGGATCCCTTGTCCCAAAAGTGTCATAATGCAGTTGGGCTATGGCCACCGAATAGGAGTATTATCGTCATAGCTTAGCTGGACCGTGGTAAGAGCTTAGTCGGGACACGGATCCCTTGTCCCAAAAGTGTCATAATGCAGTTGGGCTATGGCCACCGAATAGGAGTATTATCGTCATAGCTTAGCTGGACCGTGGTAAGAGCTTAGTCGGGACACGGATCCCTTGTCCCAAAAGTGTCATAATGCAGTTGGGCTATGGCCACCGAATAGGAGTATTATCGTCATAGCTTAGCTGGACCGTGGTAAGAGCTTAGTCGGGACACGGATCCCTTGTCCCAAAAGTGTCATAATGCAGTTGGGCTATGGCCACCGAATAGGAGTATTATCGTCATAGCTTAGCTGGACCGTGGTAAGAGCTTAGTCGGGACACGGATCCCTTGTCCCAAAAGTGTCATAATGCAGTTGGGCTATGGCCACCGAATAGGAGTATTATCGTCATAGCTTAGCTGGACCGTGGTAAGAGCTTAGTCGGGACACGGATCCCTTGTCCCAAAAGTGTCATAATGCAGTTGGGCTATGGCCACCGAATAGGAGTATTATCGTCATAGCTTAGCTGGACCGTGGTAAGAGCTTAGTCGGGACACGGATCCCTTGTCCCAAAAGTGTCATAATGCAGTTGGGCTATGGCCACCGACTAGGAGTATTATCGTCATAGCTTAGCTGGGACGTGGTAAGAGCTTAGTCGGGACACGGATCTCTTGTCCCAAAAGTGTCATAATGCAGTTGGGCTATGGCCACCGACTAGGAGTATTATCGTCATAGCTTAGTCGGGCCACGCTCACTGGCCAGTAGAACTATAACAGATAAAAGACCTGCGAGTAAATACGAATTCATCCTCACCAATCCTTTTGCCTTTTTGAATCAATCACTTAATCCCCACCCATCCTCTCAACATGCCCAAAATAATCTAGGACGCTTCTTTCACATTCACCTATTGGATGTCTTTTCAAGCTGCACTCCTTCACCACCCATTCATTACTAAGTTCATACGAGGTTTTCACATACATTTCTTAGATATCTCATTCCAAACACATACATCTTGCTCTTGTGTTTCTCCTGACAAATTCACACCTTACACCCATAAAACAATGTTGGCGTTAGCACACTTTTATACAGTGGCATCTTTGCCTCTTTTGATACTACTTAATTCTTTGCAATAATCTACATAAATTCAACTACTATCCGAAATAAATTCACCTGTCTTTCAATTTCACTGTCTATTCTTCCATTTTTACAAAAAATTCTCCCTAGGTACACAAAATCATTCACTTGTTCTAACATTTTTCCATTTATACTAGGCTGACAATAACTTCCTGATCAGTCCTTATACAAAATGATCACCTTCACTATGGAGACACTCATACGAAGATACATTCTGTCTGCCACCACATTAAAATGATTTAGTGAAGTCTTCAAATCATTTTCGTCCTCATCCATTAATACGGCATCATCTGAATATAGTGGCACTCTCACATTTACATTATCTATTTGTAGGTACAACTGCATCATCACAATTATCCCTAATACATTTACCCATGAAAACATTAAACAACCATGGGGACATAGTACAACCATGTCTAACACCCTATTCAATGCCAAAACATTCACTTGAAACCCCATCCACACTAACGAACGTTTTATCTCCATTATACAGCGCCATAATTACATTTACCAACCATACTCTCTCAGAACATTCCACAGCATAATCTTACCCACCAGATAGTACGCTTTGTCCAGATTAAAAAATACATTTTTCCTTACTGCCAAATATTTCTCAATCACTTGTTTCAATGCAAATATCTGGTCCATGCAACCTTTACCTGACCTGAAACAACATTCAACACCTCAATTCTTGTCCGCAGTTTTTTTTAATGCCTCCTCTCAATTAAGACTCTCCTAAAAATTGTCTTTGCAATACTCAATAGACTAAGTGCCATATAATTAATTCTTACATTCACTCTTACCGACTCCTCCTTTGTAGAAAGGAACAATGATAGCGTTCTTATAGTGATTAGGTGCATCAGAAATCCCAACACTTACATTGAACAACTCACACAATCTGGCAAAAATTACAATACCTCACACTTAAGCATTTCATTTGTGATCCCAACTGCACCCGTAGCTTTGCCATTCTTTAACAATTTAATAACTTTAAATACCTCATCCTCGTTCATTCTTTCATTAATCAAAGAAATTATCCTATTTTCTGCTACTTTCTCTACATCTGCACCACACAATTACTCAAAATACTCCTTCCATCGCTCTCTTATAATTTTTACTTTCTTTCGACACTTTGGATAGAAAGTATTGTGATAGTAAAAAAAAAATTCTAACCCAAGATTTAGATAAATGTCAATGTTTCATGACCTCTGAAACCAAAAGGTTGTTTTCACGATGCCATCTGTCTGTTTGTACTCCGGGCTTGAGCCGAAACTATTTTACAGATTGGGATTAAAACTTGAGGTGTTTCAGATATTTACAGTGATTTCAGACCACGCATAATTAACTTGGCTATTCAGTCTGACAGACCCGTAGTCACCTGATGAGGCGTACATTAAAGTTGGGAAGCTATAAAGTTGAGCATAGATCAAGAAAAATCCATGGGAATGCAGTCGCACTTTCCAGGAAAGTTATATTCACCACAATTATACAAAATGACAGTTTTCAGAAAGATCAAAATAAGGATTTTTTGAATGTCGTTAATGGCAGGATTTGCCATTATTTGAAAAAAAAAAAGAAGTTATATATAGGAAAACCAACCAACGACTAAGGATCGTCGTGCCTTGAGGAAGAGTGAGGAACGAGTTACGGGAGAGCCACGATTCCTCGCGTGAAAGACATCTATGATAAAGGAAGACAAACCGGAGTATCGGGGAGAGGTACTGGTGGCCGACAAGGAGGAACAGCATAGATGCATATGTAAGAGAATGTGACAGTTGCAATCGAAGACGTGTGAGAAACTACACAAACAAAATTTGTAAAATTATCTGAAGTTAAAATAAATTATTAATATTAACACCGCGTCTTACTACCCGTTCGGGTTGTACGCACTTACGCTAATGTGTAATGGTAGGGTGATTGTGAGATGAAATGGAGTATGGAGGACCTACAGTTTAACGTGGGATCCAAACCACGGTGGAGGCCTGGCATTCCCCACATTCACAAGTTGTGATTAATACAAGTCTTGTCAGAGGGGAAGGAAGGATTTGGTGATCATATAAATCTGTGCCGAAACCAAGGATTGAACCCCGGACCCCCAGTACAGAAGTCCGACACCTTACCCTTAGACCACCAGGTCACCGTTAAAATAAATGCCCTTTCGAAATGATATATTGAGACCCTTACATAGGGCTGCCCATAGCAAACGTGGGGCCCTGGGCAGAATTTATTTGCGGGGCCCTCAGTTACCTACCTCACTCCACTTCCTCCCCAAAAATCAAAACTTAATATTTGCTTATTGGTATTATAGTAGTTTATACCTATATACCAATGTTCAGCCGTACAATATATCAAAAAATGATCTAAAAGGTAAATACATTTAAACATTAATATTAGAGGGAGTGTTTTATATAGAAAAGGGTTACTTTCTCCCCATTTCTTCTTCTTTTTATTTCCCAAGAAACTTGATTCGTATGGAGGTTCAAAGATCAACTGCGCCAAGCTTTAATTAAACCAGTTGATGCATTAAAAATTGTCGTGAGACATATAGGCTTACACTACAGACAAATAAACTAATTCAAATCAGTGGAGTTAATATGGAGAGCTCGATTCACTCGTTTAATAAATCAAATCACATGTTTTTATTTGTTCTTACACACTGACAATATTTTCTGAATCTCCTATACAAGGACCTATTATACGAGCACGCAATAAAAAAAATCCCCCCCCCCCNNNNCCCCCCCCCCCTCAACTTGTGTTTTACACACTGTCACCTAAGGAAGCGGGGAGCCCCTCAAAAACCAAGAAAATATACTTACATTTAGCATAGATTTACGTGCGTCAGGAAATATTGGGGTGTTCATCTCGGATTTATTATCTTCACCCTCACATTATATTGTGAGTTTTATGCCTTAGCTCCCATGATGAGAAATGTGGATAGCTTCAAACCCAGGAAACCTAAAAGGGAATATCTTAGCATGTGTACTCAAGGAACATTGATAATGTGGTACAAGCTCTTTTTTAACATCTACATAACCCGTTTCGGTAGCGTAGTTGGCTAACACGCTAGTTTCGTGTTGAACCAGACTGCCGAAGACGGGGAGATCGAGGTTCGATCCTCAGTAATTTTTACTAAATTGTTTTCCACTCTCCCTTCACACAAATGTGGGTTCACTTCCTCTTAATTCAAACCTCCCAATCCCTAACCCATTAGCTTAATTGATACTTAAGCGTACAACCCGAACGGATAGTAAGACGCGGTGCTAAAAACATATTCTACATACATTTCTAGCTCTATACCTATGACTATGTGACTGCTGCCGCGGCTATCTCCACAATCAAGATAAATATCAAGCTGAAACTTGGAGTAGGCCTGCGTAAACAAATAAACATACAACTACTGTGTACGACTTTGGATTTAATGGGTTCGGTTGTAGTGGACATCTGGCTAAAATGAATCTCATTCATTTATTCCGTCTCGCTTCGATGAGTAAGGCGCTACTTTTAAGGTATAATATACTGCTAGTGATGAGATAGTGGTCCGATACTGGTCGGGTGTAGTGTGGGTGGCTTTCATTAAATCATTTCCGACTCTCTCTCTCTTCACGCCAATGCGGTTACACTTCCTATAAATTCAACCCTGTTCATCCCTAACTCATTAGCGCATTTAGTGAATAGGCGCATAGCCTTAATGGGTATTAAGACGTGGTAAAAATAATATTCAAACATACATAAAATTTAATTTATGTTAAAAATTTCCTTTATTATGAACCATCATCATCGGTTTTAGTGAAACTTAAACCAAAATCTCCAAAGGAAAGTGTAACTCTAAGATTGTATTTCTTTGAATACAAACCAATATTGGTGTTTGAACTTAAGACTTGAAAAACTTTTTCTCTACCAAAGTTATACTAAAATATTCGTACTATTGAATGGGAAGGGGATGAAATATTGAGGTGCTGACAACCAATGCACCCGACCAAATGGGATTAAGCTTCAAACCATGATTGGAGCACTCAAAGACCGACAGGTTACTTCTGTCACTGCCCGAGCTTGAACTAGTGATATTTGATAGCCCCAACCCCAGGATAAGGATTGATAGATAAAATGTTCCTAAAAGATGGCAAAAGGCAATTGGTTTTATTACTAGACTTTACATAAAAATAGTACGAACAAAAAGTATTCACAATATGTATAGTAAATAATTATAAATACTTTGACTACGCCTTTGCTCCATCTTATAGGCCCATGAGTACTTCCCCTTATTCATTTAATTTGTGGGTATTTCAATGTAGTTTGATGTTAACAGCTGTTACTACCGAAGATATATACAAGTCCCAATTATTCTGACAAGAATTCAGAAAATGGGTCAACCTCTTACTAATGATTTTATAAACTCGTTCTGTTCGTTCATTTCCCTCGGGATGTCCTGGTTTTGTTCTTAATTTTTTAATTTTCAATAATTTAGACAATTGAGTTAATAACTCTTACATAAAATGACTACCTTGATCTCAGAGTAGACTAGCCATAATTCTAAATTTAAGAATCCAATCTATAAGTAAAGATCTAGCAACAGATTCTGCTCTCTAATCTTCTAAGGGAACCATCACCAATTATCTTGAAAAAGGGTCTAGAATGGTCAAAATGTATTTTTTTTTACCAACAGTCGTTTTTGGTAGGGGTACAACTAAGCCAATATATATACAACTATTAAAAGAATACACCGTAGGTGCTCAACTTCAGGCATCTATAAGTTGCTTTGTACATTTTCTTGATCTTGAAGTTACATTGTTATCACACAAATATATACCATATTTTATTTTATTGTATCCTTGATTTCTCTGTAGCTTAAGCAGTCTTTTAATGGAAGCCTTAGTATATTCATCTGCATATTTAGTATGTAAATGTAAGAGAAAGTCATTTAAAGATTTGTAACATTACCTTTGTGTGAGTTTTATTTATTAAACAGTTAAAATTCAGTGGAAGTTGATTTCTAAACAGCATTTTAGTTATCAAGTCTGTCACAGTACTTAGAGCGTTAATAGTTATTTTCTACATTGGGATTCTTTTTCGTCGAAGAGAAATTTCTTGTTCAAAGCAACGAACGAGAAATTATTAGTGAAAGAAAACAGCCAACACGGTTTGCAAAGGTATATTTCGTGGAATTCCAAAACAAACAGTAACAACTTTTAGATATGTGTGTGTGAGCGCAGTCCTCATGGTCTAGTTTTAGTCCCGTGATAGACTTGCCTGCCAAGTACGGAAAGATCGGGGTTCAATCCCGGCCGGGTGCACTTCCTCAAATTACACCTATATCATCCCTTGCCCGTTAGCGTATTACCTGAACGGGTGATAAGAGGCATTGTTTAAAAAAACTACAGATTACGGGAGTGTTTTACGAAATTGATTGCAACTTTGCCTTCACGTAAATGCATATACATTTCCTTTAAATTCCTAACTTCAAGTTAGAATAGTTAATATATAATATGGCAAATTGAATGGTTAGTGAAACCACGAATAAAACAGTTACAATAAAAGATAAAGAATATAATTAATCAATGCGATAGTAATAGTCATATAAAAATATAATTAATATGTATTTATATTCTTGGTAATTATTTCTTTTGAAAATAAATGGTACGGTACTCCACACGGACTTTCTCACTCTATTGTTTGAAAATAGAGATATTTACTCAAAACTCGTAATAAATGTGAAACGAAATAATATACACTAGCAACCCCAAGCATAAATTGCAATATACTTATGTAAAATCTTTTTTTAATCCCGGTTTTAAATTTTATAATTTTTTTTAAAGAATTAATTTCCTCATTTGTATGTTTGGACCGATAAAAAAGATTAATGTTGGGTCCCCGAGGGTCAACACTTCGTATTAAAATTTCAACTTCCGGTTAAAATCTTCGACATTTTATTAGGCGTTGAAAATCTTCATGCCATCGCATTGCTATTAAATTCCTCATTTATAAATGTTGGCGAATAAAAAATGTAAGTATTGACTATTGAGTCTAAAATGGAGATAGATCATTGTTGTACAAACATTTGTCCTAAGAGGTTTAAGGGAAAAAATATAAACTTTTAGAGACTTACTTATATTTAAATACTCGATGGCATTGGAGAATCATTGTGTTAAAACTTAAGTAGTATCTCTTTACAGCTAAAGCTCACAAAATTGTATCAATATATTTGCCAATATCTCAGAAACTGTTGGATTTATAAAAACATATTTCATATAAAAGTTTTTAATTTTTAATATTACTACAATTTTTCAATGATAAGTCATTTAGTATCTCAAATAGTTGCGGAGATACGGAAGTTTCTGCTTCTGTAAAGCACCCTAAAATTAATTTTCATGGTAAAATGAAAATAGCCAGCTTATTTATATTAATAAACACCTAGATACGAATTTTAATCAAAATCGTTAGAGTCAATTTTGAGAAAATCTTTTTTTTCTCTCTCTTTTCGTCATTTCTTAAACTACTCTTAATTTTAAGTGTAAACAGACACACAGACAGACGTCATTGCAAAGACCACTTTTTAGGGTTGGGGGGTCTTGAGACGTCAACATCCACCAACATTTCAGGTTAGATTTTCTTTTGCAGTCGCAATAATTTTACCTTTTGTGTTCGAGAAGTTAAAAAAATATATATGTTTACGTATAACTTGAAATTTATTAGTTTAATAAAAATATGCATCTAATAAAATATTCGTAATATAAAGAAACCTACATATTTGCAATGATAAGTAATTTCATATCGCAAATAGTTTAGGAGATTTTATAAAAATAGATAATTTGCGCCTCAGACCGGAGCCCTTAAAGTCATTTTGCCGAAATATTGAGGGCGGCCATTTTGTTTGTAATATTTATAAATTAGATTTAATCAAAATCGTTAGAGCCAATTTTGAGAAAATCGACTTTCTCTCTTTTTGTCCTTCAGTAAACTACCCTCAATTTTAGGGTTAGAAATCCATCTCAAAAACACCCTCAGTGCAACCCCATGAAAACCCTTGATAAGCCTACCAAGTTTTAGTCCGATCGGTAAAATAGTTTAGGTTCTAGTTGGAAGTACAGACAGACGGAAAGTCAAAAACAACTTTTTTGGATTAGGGGGGATCATGAAACGTCAAGATTCATAAAAATATTGAGTTAGATTTTTTTGACGATCACAATATTTTATCTACATGTAGGATATCGAGAAAGTAAAATTTGTGTGTATATATATATATATATACTATGCTTATTATTACCCGTTCGAACAATATTGGTTATAACCTAGGTAGTAGGGTAAGGATTAAGATGGTAAGATTAATGAGAAATGTACCCGCATTTATTAGAAGGGAGAGGGGGAAACCTTTTTGGAAATATGTCCTCAGTCCCTGCTTCCGAGGTTGCCTATCCCCAGAAAAACATAATTATGAACCTAACATTAATTCTGCGTGCCCACCGATAGTGTTTTATTTATCTAATTATAATATAGATCTATATATTTATTTAACTATATATTAGAGTACTTTTTAATGATTTGCGTAGTTTATACCACGCTACCCACACAGGTGAACACGTGGGAAAAGGCGTTAGTTTCGTCTATCCTAGTTTTATGGTGATCAAGAGGTCGGGGCTTGAGTTCTTGTTGGGTATGCATAAGGTTCTCTTACTTTAGGTCAAATTATTTCCCCAAGTTTTCTCCATGCAAATGCGGCTATATTTCCTCAAGAATCCTACCCTTTATATAGGCCTATACACTCCAAAATATAAATTTGTTGATAGCCCCGTCGAGAGTAACAGGACGTAGCAAAAAAAAAGTTTTGACATTGGCACGATATGAAGCAGCAAAGTGTATAGGCAAAACCCCAATATCGTAAAACAACCATTCCAACTTAGAATAATGTATATAGCAATCTCGGTGGCCGCACGGTCTAACGCACTGTCTCATGTTAGACTATAATGCCGAGGACTAAATATCGGGGTTCAATCTCGCTCGGGTGCACTGAGGGGGGTTCCCCCACTCTATCTCTCCACTCAAATGCGGATGCACTTCCTATACATTACACTACCTCATCCCTAATCCATTATCGTAATTAGCACATAGGCGTATAACCGAACAAGTAGTAAGATGCGGTGATGAAAAATCCACATAATTGATAGTCGAATGCTCTAAAGTCTTTGGCATCCCTTTCTAAATAAATTGGCCTGCCGATGATGGGAGGATTGGGGGTTGAATCCCGGTTGAGTTATTGATGATGGCTTATCCTAAATTGTTTTCCACTCAACTACCACACAAAGTTGGGTACACTTTCTCTAAATTACAACCTACCTCATCCTTAATACATTTGGGTAATTATGACATTATGAGTACAACCCGAACAGGTGTATCCAGCTGACAAAAAAATAATATTAATATAATAAATAGGAAGTCAAACATATTGATCTCGTATGACAGTAATAAACTGTATTCTTAACCTTTTTACATTCAGAGGCACAACAAAAATAAAAAATAATTAAAACAAATCAATATAAAATAAATTAAAAAATAAACATTAATTAAACTAACCTTATTCATGGTGTCAATCTGTCTTAATTTTTTTTAAACCTTTAATTACAATTTATTAAAGTAACTTCGATATGGTTTGGTCAAGACGATCGAGTTTATACTGATAAGCATGAATTTTGGGCTGTGTGGTATCATAGACAAAAACTACGCTTTCTCCAAATTTCTCTAATTTCATTTAGATTGTGCACAGTCAAGATACCTTTATCATTACTCTTATAAACAACAATCAGAAAGTCATCGTTGTTCCTTTAAAAGTATTCTTTGATATATTGTTTAATTTATTTAACAAAATTCAAATATAATCATGAGTGAAAGTCCCGTTCCCTTTTGAATTAAATAAAAGATGATTGTGTGTCCTAAAATCCAAGTAGTCTACTTTCACACAATACATAATATTATAAAACTGATATAAATATCCATTTGGCTCTTATTATAATAACGCCGGTAATTTGCAGAAAAAAATCATATTTGTATTGATATTTATATAAAAAACAGGATTAAACTAATGATTTACTTGCTATCAACAAGACGAGCACTTTCCAATAAAAAAAGTCATATTTTCTTATTTAGGAAAAACCACCCACAGTTCATCTGACTGGGATCAATCCCCGATCTCCCCGTCCTCGGTAGCATAGCCTAACACGAGACTAGAACATTAGACCGTGCGAACACTGAGGCGGGCATTTACACTCAGAGAGTTGTAAGTAAAAGGCTATCATCATTAACAGAGATATTAGTTGACAGTGGCGTTCCCTTCTCCCCCTTCCAATCCTTGCCAATGTTTCTGCACCTGTTGTATTTTTTTTTATAAGAAAGTTGCTCAAAGAGAGACAGGAATAATTATTATGTGGTGGGGGAACCCTTACGTTAGTGTTTGCCCTGAGAGAAAACAGCTGAACTGTGTGTAACCAAATAACCGGTTATAATAATTTTTTATGTTGGTCTGGAAAGAAGTTTTTTGTGGAAAACGGTAAAAAATATGTAATCTATAAAATCAATTTTTTTTAAATCAAGTGTTTAGATTGTTTTTATTTATTTCAACATTTAGCGTAGAACTTATTATTTTAATTTTAATTGATGGATAGCAATAAATATTTTAATTTTTCTCTTGATATTGTTAATTTCTATAAATATAGAAGAAGAGAAGTAAAAAACCTGCTAGTGAATTTGTATTATAGTTTTTTGAAATATTATTTCCTTCAGATTAGCCTGTAGTTCCAATACGGGCAATTTATTTATTTATCTCCCACCGACTTCTAAGAAGATTGACCCGTGCTTCGCACTGTGATTCACGTCGAAACTATAAACAATTATTATAACGTTCAGCATCCAGCAACCAACATTTTTAAAGGAACTACTTGTACATTAAAATCCTTAATTAATTAAAGCAATCTCAAACTAATTATGTCAAACAATAAATATAAATAAATTATTTTTATCTTTGGAACAAAATCTTACCTAGCCACCAAAATGAGTGCACAAACGAAAGCAATATTTTCCCAAGTACTATCATTAGATAAGAGATAAGTGAAACAAAGTAATATACTTTTTTATGGAAGCATTTAGAAAAAAGACAATAGTTTATCAAAGAGCGTAAATGAAATAATTGACTATCATAGAAACATTTTGAATAAATTATCATCATAGTTTCCAAAGAACATTTCGGCTCATCAAGCTTTCACCAGAAATTTTTTATTTTAATTGCCGTGCCTTTCGTGTACAGGCGATATTTAATCCTTCGATATTTAGATATGCAATCGCAATGCTGTGGATTCCCTTTAATATAATCTTTAATTTTTGTATTTTTTTACTTTTTAGGTTTTTTGTCTGCCTATATAAAGTTAAAACTGTCTATCATACCGAAACGTTTTCTTTTCTTTTTATTGTCTTAGAAATTTTGATCCTAACTTCCACTTATCCCCCAATTTGATACATTTTCCAGACACTTATTTATAAATTCCAAACTTTCCAATTTGCCAAATTTAAATTTTCTTTCACACTGAAAGGTATGTTTTCTAATAACTTTGGAAAGATTTAAAGCTGTTCACTCCTTTTGCCAACCCTTTTTGATTCCCACATTCCCATTTTGAAATTTTAAAACTTATTTGGTCATCTGATATGATTCTTTTACGTACAGTTCCTGTCAAATTTCAATTTTCAACCACAATGAAAATAGTTATATCATTTTCAAGATCTTATATTTTTTGTTTTCAATTTTGAATTTCTATTTATTCAAACATAATTTGGCTATCCGGCAACGTATAGTTACTTATTTGCAAAATTTAAATGTTATTCCTTACTAAGAAGTTTTCTTTTCTAGTAGTTTAGTAAATTGTAAGCTTTCCATTTCTTGGAACTAATTTAGAAATTTCGAATTTTCAGTAATTTTTACTTTTTGATTCTTTGGGGTCCAAACTGTATGTTAGTATTTAAACTTTCTAAAACACTTAGAAATGTATTTTTTATTAATTTTTTAAATACTTAGCTTTCGTTCGACACAGATATTGAGTTTATAATTTTGGCGGCGTCTGCGACCAGCGACCGGACTGGTTTCCATAGGTTGTTATGTGGCCAGTTCCTTCGAGACGACTGCGACTGGCGATCAGAGAGCGCGTCCAGCGACAATACATTGCGTCTGCGTCCACACTGCTCCGAGACGCAGAAGCACCACCGAGCAAGCGTGTGTTTTAGTAGAGTTGTATTTAGTTTTGTGTTTGATTGGGCTGGTTTTGAAAATGGTCCAAGATTTATCCATAGAAGAGGATGAAAATCTAACTGAAGAGGTGATAAAGCACCCCTCAATTTTTAAAATATCTTCGCCAATGTACCGGGACCAACACGTGAAGGACAACACATGGAAAGAGAGCTCAGGAATAGTTAGTAAATCAAGCTAGTATTTCTTATCCACACTATTACAAAATAACACGAAGCATTAATTAAATTACAGTTGAAAAACTCTGATAACTGAGGAAAGTTCTGTATTGCAAATAAAATTACCCATGATTGGCGACCAATAGACGCATCCAGGGAAACACTGTATCCCGCGTCTCCAACTCACCCCCTCAAGTCTGCGGCCGCAAGCTGCCTGAAATCTACTTAAATCTCCCTTGGTCCATGGCCAGTTTCTAGAGCCTTGTGGCAGTATTGGTTAGTAATAAGTCTTATATAACAAAGTCTTGACCTCTTTTCCTATATTCCATCGCCAGATGGTAGGATTGTCACTCTTTTAAATCCTTTCTATTTCTTCCCGGGTCTTAACATTTGCGGTAGATTTTCTACCAAACCTAATTTTTTTCTGTTTACAGACCTTATTTCCCGGAGACACATCTAAAATAATTAGGGTTTCATACTGGTATGATTGTTTCGCGTTGTCGGTTTTTTCAGGTCTGCCAAATTTTAATTTTCTACCTAATCTAAAAAGTGTTTTCTTATTATAAACCACCTCACATTTCACAGAACTCTGTTTTAAACTTCCTGTATTTAGATTGGTATGGTTATATGGGGCAATCTCTCTTGCTACCTAACAAATTTCAGCTTATAGAGAAAAACACGATTTGCCTTCTAGTGTAAATACAAACCAACAAACAACCAACAGAAAATATAGTTTCTCTTGAAATTTAAGATTGAAATGAATTCTGTAATTACAAAGAGTAATAGCAAATAAGACCGAAAATATTAAATCCACCTTCAATAGAAGAATACAGCTATTGATCACGTTGTCTAAGAAATAATATTTGAAATAAATGGTACGGAACTCAAAACGAAATAATATAAACTAGAATACCCCAACATTAATTGCACTTTACTTACGTAAAACGTGTTTTGATTCCCGATTATAAATTGTATAGTTTTATTTCTAAGGAATGTCCTCATTTGTATGTTTGAACCAATAAAAATGATCGATTTTAGCTCCACAAGGGTCAACAATTCATACTAAAATTTTAACATTATATTAGGTGTTTCGAATCTTGAGGTCATCGCATTGCTATTCAATTCTTCATTTATAAATTTTGACCAGTAAAAAAATGTAAATATTGATTATTGAGTCTAAAATGAAGGAGATACATCATTGTTGGCAAACATTTCTCCTAAGAGTTTAAAGGAAAAATAACAAACTTTAAGAGACTTACTTATATTTAACAAACTTTAAGAGACTTACTTATATTTAATTACCATACATATGTTATTGGAGAATTAGTGCGTTAAAACTAAATTAGTATCTCTTTACAACTAAAGCTCACAAAATGGTATCAATATATTAGCCAATATCTCAGAAACTGTTGGATTTATAAAAATATATTTCAAATAAAAGTTCTTTATTTTTAATAGTACCTACTACAATTTTGCAATGATAGGTTATTTAGTATCTCAAATAGTTGCGGAGATACGAAAGTTTCTGCTTCTGTAAATTACTCTATAATTCATTTTCATAGGAAAAAGGAAATAGCCATTTTATTTATAATCTTAATTAACGCTAGATACGAATTTGAATCAAAATCGTTAGGGCCGATTTTGAGAAAATTGGTTTTTTTCTCTTTTCTCTTTTTATTAATTTACTCTTAATTTTAGGGTTAAACAGACACACAGACAGACGGCATTACAAAAAACCACCGTTTAAGGTTTTCGGGGTGATGAGACGTTGACATTCATTGATATTTCAGGTTAGATTTTTTTTACGGTTGCAATACTTTACCTTTAGTGTTCAAAAAGTTAATATGTATATATATATAAAAAATTGCATATAGCTTGAAAGTTATTGGTTTTATAAATATATGTTTCAAATAAAAACTTTGTATTATAAATAGTCCTACATATTTGAAATGATAAGTAATTTCATATCTCAAAGAGTCACTGAAATATGATAAATAATAATAATTTAGGTATCAGACCGCAACCCTTAAACCCATTTTGCTGAAACATCGAGAGTAGCCATTTTGTTTGGAATATTTATAGATGTTCATAAATTAAGTTTAATCAAAATCGTTATAGATGATTTAGAGAAAATCGACTTTTTCTCTTTTTGCCTTTCAGTAAACTAACCTTAATTTTAGGGTTAGATATCTAATTCAAATACCCCTTGGGCCAACCCTATGAAAACCTTAGATACCAAGTTTAGGCCCGATCGGTAAAATAGTTTAGGCTCTAGTTGGAGGTACAGAAAGAAATTCAAGAACCACTTTTTCAGATTTGGGGGGTCATGAAACGCTGAAATTCATCAAAATCTTGAGTTCTATTTTTTTTGACGATCACAATATTTTATCTACCTGTAAGATAGCGAGAAAGTAAAAAGAAACAGTTCATACCCTTTTAAAAGAAAAATATGGCCTAGCCTATGTGTTAACCGGACGTTCAATCCCTGTGAAGTTTCAACACAATCGGTGTGGCGGTTTTGGCGTGAAAAAGTAACATACAAAAACTAACTCATTCATATACAGATTGTTCTCGAGTTAAACAGCCATACTTTGGGAAGTAAAAATTAATTCAAAATGTCCTTTGGATATTTGCTTGTTTTCGCTTCCTTTTAGAGCAAACAGCAAAAAACTATTCAAAATAAATATTAAATAAAATATTTGTTTAAATTATTAAATTTATGAAATTTATTCTAAATGATGGTCTCCATCCCAGAAATAAAAATTGAACCTTTAAATGATAGAACGAGTGGCTGACCGAAATTGCACGTCTGTTATTTCTTCGCATGCTTGCGCTATTTTTATCTATATTAATAAAACGAAGAGTTTTTGGTCTCTCTGTCATGGCCGTTTTGCAATATCTACCAAACGCAAAGGTTCAAAATTTAAATACTAATAGCCCTTGTGCACGAACACGTGCATCTTGAAGCCAGAATTTTAAATTTGATTTAATTTTCTTAAATTAATAAAATACCGAAGAAGTACAGATATAGACTATAAACGCCGGGAGATGGATTTAGTAGCCCACTACATTTCATACAGTTGTGCAAGGCGGGTTGTGGTAGGCCTTGTGCTCATTTTTGCCCTTATTGACTTTTCTACCATGTTTTAACTTCTTGCCATTTCTACCCCTTTTCATCCTTTTTACCATTTTAATAGGTTTAAATTAATCCTTTTGACGATTTTTAAATATTATTCCCTATTAAACCATTTTACTCTTTTTAACCTTGTTCGTTTTTTTGCATTTCTTACACCTTTTTACAATAAGTACTCGCCTCAGCCCAGGAGAAAAATTTTAGGTTTAAAGGGCTACAAAAATGTATTAAAAGGTGTAAGGTGTAAAAAGAGCCAAAAAGGTCAACATATTAAAACGTATAAAAACAAAAAGGGTGAAAAAGGCAAACATGGTAAAAGGACAAAATTGGCAAAAATAGTAAATAAAGAAAAAAGTAAATCTAATAAAATAAAAAGGTATGGAAGCTAATAGGGGTAAATAAAAAAAGTGTAAAAAGTTCAAAAAAGGGTTAAGAGAGCACAAATTTAAGATGTGTAAATGGTGAAAAGGGTAAATGGGGTAAAAATTATAAATAGGGTAAATGGGGTAAATATAGTAAATTAGCTATATAGGGTATACGGGGTAAATAATTATGGTAAATAAGCTAATTAGGGTAAACGGGGTAAATATGATAAGTGATCTAAATATGGTAAACGGGGTAAATAAAGTAAACGGAGCAAAAGGCGGAACGTGGTGCATAAATGGGTTTAAAACAACACTTAAGTTAGACGCTTATCGGCTAACATCTTCCATATGAATGTGGGTAAAATTCCTATCTCAGAACCAGATCTTCGGGCATTTGTTGATAGATTTTGGTCAAGATATTGCAATTTGGTGGCTGTTCTTTCATTCTGCAGCGGTACAAAAACTCTAACAACTTGAGACACAATATTAAATTACCCAGTTTACCTCAGTCGTTGAAATTTTAAACTCAATCTTCTGTTCAGAAATCGCGTGGTGTAGTCACGGCAAGCAGGGTTAGCATTTCAGTTGGAAGACCCATACACAAATACCATATCGGCATTCACTACTCAAGTACGTATGAGGCCTGATTTTTAGTAAAACGGATAAAACAAACTAACGATTATCTGGCACAAATGAACTGAGTGCTATTTACGTTGCAAACACAAACCTGTTAATGACCTTCGATATACAAAACATAGATAATATACTGGGAATAACTTCTAAAGTAGTAAACAAAAAACATGTTTTTATTTTGTTTTTTCATGTTTGTTCGAAAAGGGGGTAAGGATGCGGAAGGTAGCATTTAAGGGAAATGTTCTCACATCTGCTTAGAAGGATAGTAGAATTTTTTTTAAAAAAAAAAGCCTCTTAAGTACACCTAACAGTGATTTGAACTTTGACCTCACCATCAAGGGCAAGTAAGACTATTTAAGCTTTAAATTTAGTCTGCTTGTTAACTGATGCCAGGGATATTTTTTTTGTAAGACAAATGTATTATATTTAAAACAAATTGTTTGAAACTGGCCAGAAATTGTTATCTCTTGAATGTTAAACATCTATTTTGTATTCTTATCTAGATTTAAAATGCGTTTTATCTCGTAATTTAAACTAAATAATACACTTTAAAACAGTGCCAACTCAAATACGTCCCGCCATCCAAAACGAGTTGATGTTCTTTCTTTGTATACGTGTGTGTGTTTGTTTAAAGTATCTTGTGTCGTTTATTCGAGTCAGCTTTTTCAAATCTTGCTTCCCTCAGTAAGCACAGCCAGCCTTGTATAGCTCTCATTTTAAATATAGTAGAGGGTGAAGAACGGTATGGGGGTTGATAAGGGGGTTGAAAACCGTGGGGTGTGCAGGCGAGGGGGAAGTTATCAGAAAATGGGACTTGTAGCAAGGTATTGCCATGTTAATGGAATAATGTATCATGTCACTGTGATTTGTCCAAAAGTTGTCATTTTATGTTACTTTTAAAAAGGCTTAGTGTTGGGATAGTTCTATCATTTTTAAGGCGTAACGTTGAAACATATATTTATAAGGCGATTATTTGGTTCGATTCCATGTGAAGTCAAAATATATAGGGCTGTATCTATCGTCTAGACCTGGGAGTCAAATAACCTCCCAGTGTACGAAAATATAAGCAACTCAGGTAGAATGGGGGATTGGCCAACGTCCGAATATCAACTATAAATACGGACCTCATTCTCCTCATTCTTCACCTCTGACAAGACATCTTGTGAATGTGGGGAATGCCAGGCCTCCACCGTGGTTCGGATTCCACGTTAAACTGTAGGTCTCACAATCACCTTACCATTACACATTAGCGTAAGTGCGTATAACCCGAACGGGTAGTAAGACGCGGTGCTAATAATAATAATAATTCTCCACGTGATACGAAAGCAAGCGGTGATTCGGAGTTCACCGTCAATGCTGTCCTATTCATAGCCCGACTTGTGTTCAGTGGGCACGTGATCCAGATCATAAGACATTTAGTCTTGGGCCCAGTTTCATAGTCAAATTTAGCACGACTCTAAGTGCGAGTCGATACTAAATACAAGACGTCACCTACCTGAAACAGAATGGAATGGGCCAGTTTCACATGTGAAACGGGCCCATTCAATTGTGGTCAAGGTAGGTGTCTTCCTGTATTTAGTATCGACTCGCACTTGAGTCGTGCTAAATTTGACTATGAAACTGGGCCTTGATTTCCGATCGTAGGGGAGTTCAATTCCCGTCGGATGGAAATAAGGGTGGTTTTTCTTAAATGGCTTATCACTCTACCTCCAAGCAGATGTAATAGTTTAGCGCTATGTCTTATTACCCATTTGAGCCACACCCCTATGTACTAGCTACTTACTATAGTGGAATAAGGGTGAGGAAGGTTGGATTTAAAGAAGTGTACCCGCATTTGTGCAGAGGGAGAATGGAAAAACATTTAGGAAAAACCATCATAGGTACACCCGACTTAGATAAAACCCCAATTTCCTCATCATGGACAGTCTAGTCCATTGCAAGAGTAACGTCTTAGACCATGCGGCCATTGAAGCGAGTATTAGCGTGTTTATATAGCATCTATTTAATCCAAATAAGTTGGAATAAGCGGAAGAATTTTTTTTTTAATTGGAAGGGTACACTCTAACCTGCCTCTATATTTTTTAAAGTGCAGATTTCACGAGAAGAACATTAACTGACAGCTAGAAAGACTACTAGTTTAACTGACAGCTAGAAAGACTACTAGTTTAACTGACAGCTAGAAAGACTACTAGTTTAACTGACAACTATAATGACTACTAGTTATATTTTCACATAATCATACGTCAAATCATAATATCTACAGCTGTCACATTGGATAGAAATCATAAATACAGATAATTTGCTATGGTTAAACGTTAACAGTAATGACAGAAAATAGTTTGTATTTTCTAAAAGATCGTTTCTAGGAAAATTCGACTGTAGTTATGTTAAGATAAAACATTTATTGGAATTTTGCAATGCTTGCAAGATATTTTTTAACATATTACAAGGTGTTTTGTTACACTTAGCAGTGATAGAATACATTTTCAGTGTCAAAGAAAAGACCATATAAATAGAAAGTATAAAATATGGGTATAACAAATATTTAAAAAATATCGCTATAACATCAACAAAATAACAAAGAATAGAAATCTTTTACCTAAATCGGTAGACACGTGGACTAAATGTTCGACTTATATAGTCTGTTTTACCGGTGACGGAAAGGTCAGGGTTTAAATCTTGGCTAAATTTAATTTGAGTGTTTTTCCTTAATAGTTATCCACTCTTCATTAAAGAAAACACGGGATTACTTCCTCTAAATTATACCTTACTCATCCTGATTCATTAATGTGAATCTGTGAACAGCCTGGATGAGTAATAAGACGTGGTGCAATTAATAAGAATGGTGAAAACAATGTAAGACCCCATCAGAAAATGTGAGGGCAAACAAGTTTAAATATTATTTATAAAGAATGAAGTAGGCTTATTAGCCTTCACTTTCCGAACCAAATGATATCATTATACACCTTGTAAGCCATCTTAAGTCTAGAACTTACACAATACCCCATTAATTCATCACTAAGAAAGGGAAAACTCTAATTTCGGGAGTTATAGATTTTCAAGCCATGGTGGTCGAATCCGGGATCGTTGGGCTATGTAAGCAGATACTCTACCGACTGAAATAAGTTGTCAAACAAGGATTTTTAAGTAGTGTTGATGGTTTAGAAGTGCCAGTCTCATATAAATATGCATATATATAAGCCTACATATACATATGTATTATCAATATAACTTATATGTATATAAATGGGGTCAATATAATTTATATGTATTTATATATAGTATAAATATGAATATGTATATGTATATAATAAGCATATATAGATCCATGTGTGTACATAAATTATATAAGTTAACATGTTGTACGTTCATATATGTCTAGACTAATATATATGCATAAATATTAATATATAAATATAGGCTATATGTATATAGGAATATATGTAGTTATAGACCCTTTATATATAAATACATATGCATATATGTATACGTATAGGTATATATATACGTTTATATATGTATACGTTTATATATACGTATACATATATACATGCGTATATATATGTATATACAAATACATGCATATTTGTAAACCTTGAAATGCCCGTTTCACAACCACGGATAAACCATAAACTCGTTAAATAAGACATGTCGAATTGAATGCCACATCATGGTGAAGTTTTCTTTCTTCTGATTTAGAAAACAGAGGAGTTTAGACCAGTGAAACTGTATTAACGTGTTTCAAAAAATGAAACAAAATTGAAATATAATCATACTACGGTGCATCACAGATTTTTTTTAAATGTTAAAAGAGTTACAAACGATAAAAATACGGGGGGAAGTGATGTAAGAATGGAAATTAAAGGTGAGCTAGTAAATCATCTAACATATAATGAAACACTACAGGATTTAGAGCAGTGGTTCTTAACTGGTGTTCTCCGGAACACTTGTGTTCACGTGAACTGGTTACAAGTGTTCCGCAGGTGAAAGATGCCACGTGACAACAGTTTTGAGTGATGTTAGCTACTATGTTATTATTATTATTATTATTATTAGCACCGCGTCTTACTACCCGTTCGGGTTATACGCACTTACGCTAATGTGTAATGGTAGGGTGATTGTGAGATGAAATGGAGGACCTACAGTTTAACGTGGAATCCGAACCACAGTGGAGGCCTGGCATTCCCCACATTCACAAGATGTCTTGTCAGAGGTGAAGGAAGGGTTTGGTAATCAGATAAATTTATGCCGGGACCGGGGATTGAACCCCGGCCGCCAGCATAGAAGTCTGACACCTTACCCCTAGACCGCCAGGTCACCGTTAGCTACTATGATGCTAACAAATTAAAGACTGCTACGCGCATTGTCATATAAACCAAAAGACTATCATTATTTAAATTGAAAAATGACACCTCGACACTGGTGTTCAGCAAATTTTTCTTTTAATTAAAAGTGTTCCGTGACTTCTAAAAGGTTAGGAACCACAGGTTAATAGACTGTCTTTGGTTTGTTAGAGGTACAGCGCGATGTTGAGCAAGTAAAGACTACGAAGTTAGTCTCGCTAAGAATATGTTCTTAAAATAAATACTCTCAAAATAAATTAAAAAGTACTGATATTTTAAAGAAGTGATAAATGGTGACTTTTTGAAGTTATTGCTTTACGTGAAAATGAAAGAAATTTTGAAAATATCATTTGTACTGTATATACAGAATGTAACTTAGTACAGCAAGCAGGCTATGTATTAAACTTAGTTTCATAAGTCAGGTTACCTGTAACCTTATGTTTTGATTTGCTACTTTTATCGTGCTAAATAGTGTAATATTAGAAGAGTGTTTAGTCTTTTAGATTTAAACTACTGTATCTTATAAAATAATTGAGTCATCAGTTAAAACATGGTTATGGGTTAGGTCCTCACCCCGTAAACCCAAGTTACAACCGGGGAGCAGAGCCTTTTAAAAGTATAAAAACCAACAAACCGATCCCAATCTCGCTGTTGTCAAGGGAAGAAAGCAGAAAACTAAATGCATCACGATGACATTTCTGTTTGGAGAGTAAACTTGTATAATCTCTGAGCTGGAATCTTAATGCTCGCTGTTTTATATTTGTCTATTTATGTATCCTCAATTCTCAATAAAGTATTATCCAAGCATAGTCAGCAGTGTGTACAACTGTTGTACATTTTCGAAAGGTGAGTATATAATTATTTAACTATAATTATAATTGACCCTTTAAACACGAGGGATTTTATGGGTTAATCTAAAGAAGGCTAGACGGAAGGGGCAAGTTTAGAATAAATACACCTACACGTGTCCGAAGAGAGAATGAGAAACCATATGAAATTAAAGAAATATATAATTTCAACTGGCTGATATTAAAACCATTATTTTTAATTCTTATGGGGAATGGTCGAACAGAAATTCATAAACGCCAGAAACTCAGTTGATTTATTACGTTATTGGGTGAAGCTGTCCGTCAGTAGGAGAACAAACAGGGAAGGAGTAAAATACAAATGACAATGCAATTTGTTTTGTGGCTCTCCCTATTATATTACATCATTCGATTCCCAAAGATCCATTCCTCGCTCCGATTTAAATCTTAGTGAGCAACCATTATCTGTGGATTTATTTTTTATTTTCCAGAGTGGGAAATATAAACTTTTAAACTATGTCTACAAGTCTGTCATAATCATGTAAAATAGTTTTGTATTTATTCCAGTAAACAGCAAAATGTTGTACTGTTAAAAATGGTTTTAATTTTAAATCTGAGTGCAACATCTTTTTGGCAGTATTTCAGCTACAAAGTCCGATAACGGGTACAGTGCACTGAAACTTACTATTTTCCTATTAACTGAAGGGGAGGAGGGGAGACCAACTAAAAATGACATCTGCTGACAAGAGAGCCACCCACTACTGATTGACAATACAAGAGACCCACTCATTCATACATGTAACAGAAATAAGAAACTCTGGACCACATTTTCCAAACGACCTAACCTAACAAAAAAAAAGTGTCAAAATGTTCTCTTGACATCCCCCCTTAAACACCCTCGTGTACTCTCACCCTCTCTACTCCACTCACCAGATTTTCACTAACCACGCTTCACCAATCACGTGATTTTATTAAAAACGTCACACATTTTCATCCTTTCACTCTCTTTCTCTCTTGCTCCGGTACGCCTACGCTCTCTTATTCAGTCTCGGTCTCCCCCCCCCTCTCACCCTCCCCGATAAACATTCTCTATCACCCTCCCTTCCCTCTGATTGGATGCAAAGTTATCTCTGGCACGGAGTTAATTCCACTTGATTGGTCGTTTCCATGGTAACCGGTCGCCGAAAGATAAACGCTTTGCTGTGAACAGAAAACTCAATGAAATATTATTCTGTTCTTTTTTCCACCCTCACAAGAGAATTCGGGATGTCGCGTGGTTTCCAATTTGTGGTTCGAGAAACATCCGCAGACTGTAGACACGTCATTAATTCCTAACACAAGCTTTAGTCGTTTTACTTTCTAGAGATCAAGAGCTTATCTATTTAGTCTGTGGCTCGCATCGAACGTCTGGGGGACTGGATGTTGTGTCTGTTCTAGAATCAAACTAGTTTGTAAGTTAGATGCTTGTAAATCTGTTCATAAAATTCACGTGTTCCACCTAAAAAGTGCACAATGTCGAGTTGGCGAAAATATTGAAATAATATATTTTAAATTATTTTATTTCTATAGACCAATACTTTGTCCAACACATTAACTCAGTCGGTATCGTGTCTGTCTACTGAGCTAAGGGTCCCGGGCTAGATTCTCGGCATGAATGAAAATTTATAATTAATGAAAATATAGGTTTGCTCTTTCACTGCGATAAATTAACAGCCGGGGACTGGCTGTTGTGCCTATCCTAGTCTTAAGATAGATTATAAAACATGAAACTATGACAGGCCTAGTCTGTCGACAGTGGAAAATATATGGCTTGAATAAAAAACTGTCCCAGTCCACACGCTGGAAACAGTAATGGATGTAAAAATAAACTACTATAGTAATCAACTATCACGCCAATTCATTACCCCCAGAAATTTTATGATCAAAATATATATGGCTTTATTTATGGGTCAAACAATATCAAAATTAAGATACATTTACAAATTAGGGGGCTGTGTTACCATAAGAAGCACTTCAGAGAGTTTCTAAAGGTGTTAAATATCTAAAAAATTGTCATAGCCTTCAGCAGTTAAGGAGTTTTGTTGCCATAAAAAACAATTAAGATAGATTCTAGAAATATTTATGATTTAGAATGTTCTCTAACTTCCGGCAGTCTGTCCACCAAACCACCCTTATTGGCTGAATACGGCCTTGGCTATCACACTCTCCAGATAAGTAATATCAAGTCTAGGGGTAACATTTCTAGTTGGTGTCACAACGTGTTTCAAATGGGGTTGAAATGTTTTTGAGGTTAAAGTTAAGTGATTAAGTGAATATTATTATTTTAGGAAGATGTAAGATTCAATTAGAAATGTAATACATTAAAACTTTTTTTTTAAATCAATGAGTCTTATTACTTGTTCCTGTTATGCACATATGTGCTAATTACGCTAGTGAGCTAGGGATGAGAAAGGTAGAATTTAGAGGTACTCGCATTTGCGCAAAACCATTTAAGAAAAACCACTATTTTTTCACCTGACTGGGATTCTAACTCAAACGTCCTGGTCATTGGCAGTATAGTTTAATACAAGAGTGATGCGAGACTATGCGACCACCGAGGCGGATACTAAAATAGTTTAAAAAAGAAACTGTTTAAGTTACTAGTGATGTTCTTTTTTTTCGTTTTACAGCTCTGACGGTTGTTTACTGACATTTTGCTCACATCCAAAATACCCGATAATTCTCTTCTGCGATATATTAGTCATGTTCATACAACCCATTTATAATAAGTAAAACCAGCATTGGGGGAAACGTAGGCTAAAATATATTAGGCTACATTTATCTATTTTGGTTTGTCGTTAATGGAGAGGTCAGGGTTCGAGCTACAACTGGGTGAAACGAGGGTATTTTTTCTTAAATGGTTTACCACTCACCCTCCACGTATATTCTGGTATATTTATTCCAAATCTTACCTCTACATACCAGTAATATTTTTAAAATTATAATGAAGTATATCTGTATATTTTAAGACTTGTCAAATCGGTTGATAGAAATAGTCACTTGTAAGCTTGAATAGTGAGACTATTGTAGAACTGATGAAGGCGGTCATCAAAATAGTGAATAAGAAGCCAATATATTCACAAACTAGCTACAATATGACGCTTGCAGTGGAAGCAAACATATCTCACTTCACATATAACTAAATTTATTATAAATAAAGTATAAAAAAACCTTTGTGACGAAAAATAACACTGAAGTATTTTGTCTCCATTGCGACACACAGTTTAGGAGGAAACGTAAAGCCCTTCCTGTTGCCGCAACCCCCTGAGAATACTCTGTCCCCCCCTCCCCCCACACACATTCTCGGTTCTCTGCACCAAACAGACGCACTCTTATAGCAGTTCCAATTAAATACGCAAGTCTCCGGAAAAGTAAGCGATGCGAAAACGACTTTTTCACGGGACTCCTTTCCTTGTTCTTACGTCTCAGTGTAACTTCTTTCTGCTGTTTACTGCCGCTGCTGCAGTTCGCGTACACGGTAAGAAGTAAAATTTAAAATTAATTTGATTACGGTTGTTAGCTGAAGTGCACAGGAGTTAAAGTCGGAAGAACAAAATGATTGTGCATCAGAGCGAATACCTCTGCTTATTCCTCCTCCTTACTACTTGCTAGTTCTTCTTTCCTTATTTTACCTTCCCTTGCATTCGCTGTACTCCTCTGTTTGAATTAAATTCCGAGAAGAATATAAGACTGTGTCGGTCAGGAGTGGGGGTAAAGAGGGGAAAAATTGTAGGAGTAAAAGTTGGTCGTCTGAGAAGATTATGTGGGAGGTGGGGAAGGCGGTAGGGAATGAAAAAGGGTTAGAGAACTGTCAAGAGACAGAGTAGAAATTCATGACTGGAACAACCAGAGCAAAGAAGGAATTGTAATGTGTTTGTTCTTTTTATAGTCAAAAATATCCGATGTATGAGTTTTTTTTTATTCATATACTGTCACAATACTTCTTAGTATTAGTGTGTGATAGTGATTTGTTTAGTGGTTTTGCTAGATTTCTTGCCGAGGGCACTCAAACGAACATCGTGAGAAAGTAAGGATTCAGAGAATTTGTTCCTTTACAAACTTGGTTGATAATTATATTTATATATTTAACATGTATTAAATATCAATTAAAACATTATACTGTATATTTAATAAAGCGCAGTCCATAAACTACGTACTCATATTAAGGGGCATGGAGGGGGAGTAATGCTTGACGTGACCAAGGGTGACGATGAGGGAGGGGAGGTAATATATTGCGTGACGTCACATTACAACTAAGCATAGGCCTACTTATTTTGAAATGAACCCGACTGCTCGCCCGTATAAACAAACAACGATCGACTCATCGGCTTTGATCGTCGAGCTTGGCAAACACGTTCCAATAAAAATACTATATAGGGTCTACAATTAAAAATACTATATAAATGAGGGAGGGGGGGGGGCGTGCGTGATTGTGTCGTTAAGTAAGAAAGGGGGGTTCCCAAAGTTGTGACCACGTGTGACAAGAGATAAAGAGGATTAAAATTAAAAGCACGATGTAGTTTATGGGCAGCCCCAAATAAGCCTTTAAGACTACTTTTTTCAATTCTCAAAAGGACATATTGCTGATATTTTATTTTAATATGTTTGAAGGATTTATTTAAATACATTTCATTAGAAATATTGCCATTCTTTGATATGGATCTTTAGATTACTTTATTCCAAAGACGCATGTTTTCACCTTCCCCACGTATTTCTAATAATTTATCATATAATGCGCTTATATTAACTACGCTATTGTGATAGGGATGAGTAAGGTTAATTTAAATAAAATTTAACAACATTTTCAAGGAGGATGAATGGGAAATCATTTAGTAGGTTCTACCCTCAGTACACTCTATTGAGATTCGAAACCCTGCCTAGCCATAACCAGCAAGCCAGACAGACACAAGTTTTACATTCGGACCACAGGGCCACCAGCGTAGAAAAAAACAACATATTATTAAAGCTTTAATTCAAGGGGTACAGACAGTTTAGTTAAGAGGAACCGTATAATGGCTAGGCTAAAAAATGAATAAGATATAACTATGGAAAATCAACCTTAGTGCATTCAGTAGAAATCAAACCTTAAGCTTTAAAGTCAAGCACACTATTCGTGCAGTCAATACTACTAGCCTAATTGAGCAAACACACGCGCTCATCGTCAAGATATGGAACTCCGTAACCATCCCTGCTGACTTTAGAAACGCACTAATAGTATCCATCTTCAAAAAGGAAGACAAGGCTCAGTGTGGCAACTATCGTGGAATATCCCTGCTTTATGTTACCTGTAAAACTCTTGCCTGAATTTTATCCAACCATCTGATACTACTCGCCAAAGAGTCTTTACCAGAAAGACAATGTGGATTTAGACAAGACCGAGGTACAGCTGATATGATCTTTAGTGCAAGACAAATGCAGGATAAATCTAGGAAACAAAACCGCCCTCAATACACGGCCTTCATTGATCTCGTCAAGGACTTCGACTCAGTTAATCGAGATTCTCTTTGGAAGATCTTAGCTCTAATTGGCTGCCCCCCGAAGTACATTCAAATTCTTCGCCTGCTACACGATAACATGAATGGCACTGTTCTGAGAAATGGACTTGGAAAACCCTTTGAGATTACAACGGGTGTCAAACAGGGATGTGAACATCGAACACTTTCCTTACCCTGGCAGTCACCTATCAACAAATAAAAATATTGATTGTGAAACCCAACACCGCCTAAAATGTGCAAGCGCAGCTTTTGGACGGTTGCGAGAAAGTCTTTGACAGTCATAATATCAGTATCCTGACCAAACTGTACGTGTACCAAACTATCATAATACCAACTCGAATGCCCGAAACTCGACTCCCAAAGCATATTATGTATTCACAGCTGAAGGATGGCCAACGAAACCTGAGGGAACAGAAAAAACGGTACAAGGACGTTTTTAAGTCCAACACGAAGAGGTGCCTAATCGACATTGACAACCGGGAGGCCACCGCGGTCAATCTCCCGGCATGGCGTTGGTTTGTCCACGAAGGCCGACAACACTTTGAACTACAACGACGAAGACACCAATCTAACAAGCGTAATTACCGGAAAGAAATAATACGTTATAGGAGAGTCAGCCGTCAACAGCCAGCCAGTGGTTAGTGGAGACAACGTATGCCAACACTGTTGGAGAGTCTGTAACTCCAGGATTGGTCTTTACAGTCACCTAAGAACCCACAATCTCAACTAATGATATCCGTGGAAGACAATCATTCTCGTTAGCGAGTGATAGACCATCATCACTACTAGCCTAAAAGTTCAAATAAACCCTTATAATACATGAAATATAGCTTTGTATGGTGACCAAGTATAATATATACGGATCATATGGATTAAGAAACTATAACCAAACAAAATTGTAAGTCTAGCTACGTTTGGTACCTATAGTAATAAGAAGAGAAGGTAGATTACATTCACTACCCAAGTTTACTTGGATGACAGCTCAAAAAGTTACTAGAAATAGTCCTTAATGTATCCCTATGCCTACAGCTGACCTGTGTAACTTTGCACAGCTGTAATGAATATATATGTTACTGTATGAATGTGATAGTTGATCACAGTAATTTAGGTCAATTATTTATCGTTTTATTCCACTTGAAAAAACTACTATTCACAACAGTAGTGGATGAATTGACAGTTCTGGGCCACTTTCTCCCATAAGGTTAACATTGATCCACCACCCTGAATGTGGTGGATCAC
>CABFVX010004629.1:26952-48942 GCA_902151425.1 Timema shepardi | reverse complement strand
GGGGGAACAAGCATTAGCTTAACAGAATTTCTTTGCTAGAGATTTTATAAACCTGTATTTGAACTGTTACTCTCCATGAGTTCATAACACGTCCTCTCAATGTGTTGATAACTGTCAAAACTAATTACCTAAATTAGGCTCATAATTGCCTAACACCTGAGTTCAGTTGGTGGCGTGTCTGCCTACTGTGCTAAGGGTCCCGGGTTCAATTCCCGGCATGGCTGAAAATTGTGTCATTGGTGAAATGTGGGTTTACCCTTTCACAGTGATGAATTAACGACTGGGGACTGAATGTTGTGTCTGTTCTAGTCTTAAAGCATATGAAGCTACGACAGGCCTAGCCAGCCCATGGTGGAAAATATATGGCTTGAATAAAACCTGACCTAGACCATAGGCTGGAAACAAAAAATGGATGTAAAGTAAAGGCTCATATTTGTCTAAACCAGCCAAATCTATTCTTTTTAAAAAACCTCTTCAATGTATCAGCGGGCGCACGGACTTAATCTAAAGCTCATGTATTGTGTTTTTCCGGTGATAGGAAGTCCAAGTTTAGCCTCAGCAGAGTGCACTGAAGATGTTTTTCCCTCATATGCGCTCCCACACAAATGTGGGTACATCTCTTATAAATTCTCTCTTCATTCCCATCCTATTGGCATATTTATAAAGCACGCAATCTGGGTGGGTAGTAAGGCGTAGGGTTGTAGAGTTTCAGGCAATTTTTGGGGGGGAGTTGGAAGTCGGTAAAAAGGTACCAACTTGGATCTTCAAAATAAAAACTTTAAATATCACTATAACCAGGGTTTGATCCCAGACGCTTTTAGAATTTTCTGTGAAGTGGGGGTCTGGAATGTGGTAAACTCTGCCTCATGAGGACAGTTTAGGAACTACTTGAAATATTGAGAACAACGGCCAGAGGGCTCATTGTGCTGACCACTTGACATCCTCTATCCACAAATGTTGGCACTATATTCGCCATCATGTGGCAGCCACTCGCTAAGTCAATATAACTCATTTGAAGGATGGTGCCATGAAGTTTTTTTTTAAATTGGTAAATATATTATGTTATATGGATCTGAGTAGACTAATGAGTCACCTAGTGGTCCATGAAATACCTCGTGTTTCCGTTTTACTACAGTAAATTTGCTATTATTAAATAATACACACAGGTGACCTGGCGGTCTAGGGGTAAGGTGTCGGACTTCTATGCTAGCGGCCGGGGTTCAATCCCCGGTCCCGGCATAAATTTATCTGATTACCAAACCCTTCCTTCACCTCTGACAAGACATCTTGTGAATGTGGGGAATGCCAGGCCTCCACCATGGTTCGGATTCCACGTTAAACTGTAGGTCCTCCATTTAATCTCACAATCACCCTACCATTACACATTAGCGTAAGTGCGTATAACCCGAACGGGTAGTATGACGCGGTGCTAATAATAATAATAATAATAATAAATAATACACATTAGCCATTTACAATGATTTGTTGTAGAATGGTTGGCATACTGACTCCACAGCCGCGGAGTAAAAACCCAACAAAAAACATATCCTGAGTTACTTAAATTATATATATTCTATAACTGACTGGATCAATATCAACTTCAGTATAGAGGACTCAAGTTTGGTATTTGTATATCAATTATCTTACTACCCAGATATCATACTCCTAGACTTAAGTTTGAGTGCTCACTAAAAGTGTTAGTCTCGGTTTCAGTTTAAACAATTGTCTTACTACCCAGATATTATACTCCTAGACTTAAGCTTGAGTGCTCACTAAAAGTGTTAGTCTCGGTTTCAGTTTAAACAATTGTCTTACTACCCAGATATCATACTCCTAGACTTAAGTTTGAGTGCTCACTAAAAGTGTTAGTCTCGGTTTCAGTTCAAACAATTGTCTTACTACCCAGATATAATACACCTAGACTTAAGTTTGCGTGCTCACTAAAAGTGTTAGTCTCGGTTTCAGTTTAAACAATTGAAATATTTTATCATGCTTTATCTATTTTTGAAAATTTGTAAGATTCTACTTATTTGGTGGACATCCTTAAAATAATATAATAGTAATAGGCCTCGCTAGCTTGTAAGTAGTGTTATAGTGTTATATAATCCTCTTTTGTCAAAAATTACATTTAAAACCTTAAATACAGTAACTATGATGGTTCTGGTAGAATAGTAATAGTGGGGGTATGTTGCGTTGATTCAAAATATTTCTTTTGATTCGCAGATCACAAGTTGAGTCTAAAACTTAAAAGAGAATATAAAAAAAATACTTCCAACAGATACAAATAATCAATTTTGTGACTAGGAAAAATTCTTGAAATAATGGTTAATCTGTGAATTTGTCTGATTTTTTTTTTAAGTGAAACATGTTGGGAAATTGAAATAAGATACTACAAGGTGGGTACGAAACAATTGACGGTTAGTAACTTGAAAATCAACCCTTTAATTGAAGGGTAAATATTCACTAACTAAATAAAAGCAAACTACATAATACACTTTTTCACTTTTTGAAGATAACATCACTCAAGTGATCTCCACCGGCCGTCAATACATTGTCCATCACTTTGCTCAGCCATAGCTCATCTAATTGTTTCCACCACATCCTGTATAAAAATGATTATCAAAATAAACTATTTATACATTATTTTGTTTGGTACCGTTTTAAAAATAAAATCAATGTACATTGTAATATTAAATTATTAGAATGTTTAAAACAATAGGAATGTACCAACATTTTTGGAATAGCATTTTTGTCATACTTGAAAGTTTGCGAACTAATAAAAAATATTACTTTTAATTAGATTTTTTTTATATATATTTATAAAAGGTAATGAACATTTTTGCTATAGATACGTAACTCTAGGTATGCATAGTTCAAAAACTGGGATTCAAGAAGGACCTCATCTTTCAAATTTCACCTTGTCTTTGTCTTACGTGAACCCTTCACATTCCCTGAAGGGTAGTAAGGTACCCTAGCATTATTCCACAATGGTATAGCTTATAAGATAAGGTAAGACTGCCAGATTTTTCGGTAAACAGACTGTACAGGGACTCCCCAAAGTCTCAACTCCTGTGTGTGGTTATGATACTTGTGGTTGGTAGCAATGGTCTGACCTGTGGCTGGTTGTCTTGTGTTCCCTCAGGTGGTTCCATGGTCACCTGTCTGGGAAGGAGGCGGAGAAATTGATATTGGAGAAGGGGAAGAATGGTAGTTTCCTGGTCCGGGAATCTCAGAGCAAGCCCGGCGACTACGTCCTCTCGGTACGGACGGATGACCGAGTGACTCATGTCATGATTCGCTGCCAGGTTTGTCCAAATCTTTTAATTGATCATAATGTTTTTGCTAAGGTAATTTTTATGATGCGTCTAGTGTTTATTACCCGCCTCGGTGGCTGCCTGATCTTGGGCGCTACTCTCGCAGTAGACTAGACTGCCGATGACAGAGAGATCAAAATTTGAATCTCAGTCGGTTACACTGATGGTGGTTTTTTCAAAATGGTTTTATACTTCCTCCTTCATGCAAAAGGGGGTACAATTCTTATACATATTGCCTTCTTCATCCTTTAAATCATTAGCACAATTAGTACTCAAGTGCATAACCCAAATGGGTAATAAGGCGCGGTACTAAAAAAAAAAACTTTTATTCATTCCATCTGTTCTAGATAGGTGTCGTCTTAAGCTTTGTATAGAACCACACTAGAGGCGTGCTAAGTCTGACTATTAAACTGGCCCAATGTTTCTACTGTGTTTGATTTCTTTTGGCCAAAAAAATGGTTTAATATAAAAACTGAAAGTAAAATAAACTTTTCTTGTGTCCACCTTACCAGTTGTTTTTTCAAGCCGAGTTATTGTGTTAGATGCCGGAAGAAATAAACCATTTCTATTTATTTTTCTATGACAACTTTTTTTTTTGTTACATGGATCAATTTTAGAAATGAATACTCTATTTAAAAACACATTTATTGAACATTTAGGTTATTTTCGCCTGTAATTTTATATTTGTATGTGTGTTTTGACTTGTTACTCACTTATTAAACACATGTAGTTGGATGTTTATTGACTGATATTAATTGTGAAGTCATAGGCTAGTTGATTTGTAAGTCATGGATTAGTTGATGAAAATATTTGTTCAAAAAAAAAAGGTAAAAGTGGAAATAATTGAGTCAACCAATCTGTCTTGCTTCCCAAAGTGAAGAGTAGAAAAGTTATCAATTAATGAATTAGAAAGCAAACTTAGGGTATAAAATCTTATTGTGTTTGTCATTTGTTTACTTATACCCATGATCAAAATAGGCTGGCATTAAATCCATTGTTACTTGTTTCAGTTTGAATATAAATCAATTAGTGTCAGTTTTTGAAAGTTTTAAGTGTTAAAATGTAAATTAGTAGCCACTGAATGCTTTTAATGATGCGACTTTCACGCGGAGAGTTCTTCCCACCGTTTCGGTGGTCCTAATTACATGCCCGACTTTTCCTTGTACGCTTGGCAGTTTCATACAATGGAAGTTGGCTGGTAACTGCCCTTTGTGCCCGTGTGTGAAGATCTGATAACATTCTACTAATTACTCTTATAAAAAAAACACGCACACATATTTGACAGTCATGGCCATTACCTGCACTGTTGGACATGCAGACAAAGATGTCACTATCCTTTTGTGACAGGGCTTAAATCCCAGCCAGGTACACTGATGGGAATTTTTTTAATCATTTTACGCTCTTTATGCGAACACATGTTCATTTCTTCTACATTCTACCTTTCCTGTTCATATCCCGTTAGTGTAAATATGCGTATAGACTGGCTGGGTTGTAGGTGAAGCATTTATGCTGTTTAAACTCTATTTTTATTCTTACGAGGATATTTAATGTGTATTTTCTTGTAGGGCTATGTTAGCCTACAACATACAAACTAACTTAATGTAACTCAACTTATTGAATACTGCCATAGAAACACAGGTTCAAAGGGCTGTACTGTCATTTTCAGGCGGGTGTTCTCCTAGGCTACGCTTTATACACCCCACGCCAACACTATTGTTGTTTTGGCACTTCTGTTTCAATCACTGCACAGAACTCAAATAAGATTCCAAAAACTTGGAAGTCGCCATCTGATCCTTCACATTCGGGTCTGGCACTTCAAACATTAAAAAAAAAAAAAACATCATCATTAACTGTTTCCGGCCTGTGGCCTGGTCAATTTAGCAAAATTCTTCCTCTAACCTTCCACCATTTTTCCTTTTTTTATTTCTTTCATTCCCCTCCTCTCACTTAGCAGACTTTCGGTTGTCTACTCCTCCCATATCTTCCTTGGTCTCCCTTGTGGTATTTTTTTTATACATACTTCATCTCAATAACTCTCTTTGGCATCCTCTTCTTTTACATCCTAATGAGTTGACCTTGGTGGTCTTGGAGTAAAGTGCTCACCTCAGGACCTGATGTTTGTAGGTCGACAGATTTTTCTAGAGCGATTAAAATGTATAGCACAACTTCCTTTGGAGAGGAATTAAAAGTTTTTGGGTTCCATGTTGGTTGTGGCATGTAAAATAGAACCCTGGAAGGTATGTGGAAATACCTTTCCCGGCAAAATTGGCAGGACCTTTCACTCTCGCTCATAGAAATTCTCGTGTACGGATATAATTCTTCGGTTCAAAAATTGCATGTTAAATACCACAAATAAATAAATACATCCTCTTTACTCGCCCTTATCACCTTAGTCTTGCTTTCTCTACTATATCATGTACTCCCTTTCTCTTGGATATTCCTAGTCTTGTTTCTCTTCGTGACAGCTAACATGCTCCTCACAAACTTCATTCCCACGTCATCCACTTTCTTAGTTTCTCTTGCATTGTGAATAAACATGTATATTAATACATGAAAATTCTTTCTTTTCAGTTTACAATCATCTCAAATTGTATACAGTAGCCCCATGGCTTCTTTGGTGCTGACTGACAGTTCACAGCTGACAGATAACGGCTTTGAAAAGTTATCAGACCAAATTATGTATCCCTACGCCGAACCATATGATCTGCAAAAACATGTGTTTAGCAGCTGTCACTTCTGATAGTCAAAGTTTAGGTATATACCTAAATGTTGACTGTCAAAAGTCGGCTGTGAGCTGTCAGTCAGCACCAAAGAAGCCACAGGACTACTGTAAGTTCTGTTGACAAAATTTTACTTTAATTTTGCTACAATATCTTTTTAGTCTGGAGCTAGAAATATCTAAAGAAATTATTAAATTTTTGGTAATCTAGTTAATAAAATTTAATTCTTCAGGGAAAATTAATGGTCCTAAAAGCTAAGCAATATTATTTCATATATTTAAGCAGTATTATGTTAATTTAAGAACAAATTAGGGATAACTGACAATAAGAATACTTTTATCTTCTATTATTTAAATAAATGACATTTCACAATATTACAGATTAAATAATACATGGTCTATTAGCTTTGAGTTTTTAATGTGAATTACAGATTTCTTTAAATTCAACAGTTGGCTGAATGTATCTTTATTTTGCCTTCCTCCTACCTCCCATCTCCCCTTTACCCTTTCAGCCCTTTACTTTCCATCCCACTTCCTAGATCCCATATTACGCTCCTTAATATTTTGGAGATTAGTGTTTTATTTTTAGTCCTGTTACGTTTTCCTTGTCTTCAGGATAATTTCTATGACGTTGGCGGTGGGGAAAAGTTTGACAGTTTGAGCGAACTGATCGAACACTACAAGAAAAACCCGATGGTCGAGACGAGCGGCACCGTCGTGCACTTGAAGCAGCCGTTCAATGCCACGCGCATCAACGCCAGCGGTATCGATAGCAGGGTTAAGGAACTGCAGGTGAAAATATGTTAATTATTGGCCCTATTTTTAAAAACATGGCGGAGCGCATGAGAGGTGTGTGGAGTTGCAAAAGTATTAACTTGGAGAAAAGATGAACATTAAGCCTTTGCATGTAATATTTAATATTATAGACCAGCGTTTTTCAAACTTGGCTTCACCATAGTTATCCGAGGCATTTTTAGGATATTCTTTATTTGTTTTGATGCTATAAAATATCATTAGTAATTAGTATAGCCAACATTTTCAAATATGAATAAAAGACATTTGCCAAAGTCGCAGCCAGAAACATGTAATGTTTTTTGTTTGTTTTATGCTTTTATACTTGAAAAATTTAACTGTCATTATTGAATATTCATAATATTGATGTAAACATTTTTACTGTGGCTCTACCATGTTTTTTTTCTAGTTCAAGGGCTCATTTGATTTAAAAAGTTAGGGAACCCCTGTTATAGAATATATCACCATCATTATCATAAACTGTTTACAACCTGGGGCCGGGTCAGCTTAGTAAAATGCCTCCCATCTTCCTTTTTCCTTCCACTATTCTTCCTTCTTTAATCGCTTCCATTCATCGGACAAACTATTAAGTTAAAAAAATATAATATATTGGTTGAGGGTAAATTTTAATGTAATTAACTCATATTTGCACCTAATGAGGAATTGAATCTAATCCGTCCAAAGTTAGAGACAAGAATGTTAGTATTCCTTAACCCTCCATTTATTATTAAACAACCACTTTGGTGTCTGGACACTCTAAAACTGAAGTGCTGATGATGAGGATATTGGGTTTCGAATCCCGGTCGGATGTACAGAGGTGTGTCCTCCCCTCCCTAAAGGGTTTTCCACTCTTCCTTCATGCAAATGCAGGCACAGTTCTTCTAGGGTATCAAACAACAGCATGCTTCACATGGTACAGTTAGTCTAGTTTTAAATAAAGTTTTGTTTTGAAGTTTCCTTGGTCTTGGTGCTTTGTGAATTATCGTATCAGTCTGAATGTCATATGTCTGTAGTCTTTAAAGTGTTGTCTCTTTTGTTGTAGAAGGAGAATGGTTTGTCAACGGGCAAAGCTGGCTTCTGGGAAGAGTTTGAATCTCTCCAGCAGCAAGAGTGCAAGCATCTATTCTCAAGAAAGGAGGGACAGAAGACTGAAAACCGAAACAAAAACCGATATAAAAATATCCTACCTTGTAAGTGAACACCGTATTCGCAATATCATCTTTCGTTCTTTTGGGACATGCTTTGGTGTTCAAATTTTTTAAGATGTCACTTTCAAAGTTGACTGTGGATTGCCGATGACAGGGAGCTCTAATATTCGGATTCTACAAATAAAGGATGCAACCCATTTCTGATCAAATATATTTTATTAGTTCTAAAATGATATTTATATAGCTGCCAAATAACTCCCCAACGATTAATTTTTACGACATAAATATTCTTGATATTTAATATACATACCTGCCTCAGTGGTCAAAGGGTCTAAGGCATCGCTCTCGTTTTAGACTGGCCTGCTGATGTCAGGGAGATTGGGGTTTGAATCCCGGTCGAGTCTACTGAGTGTGGTTTATCCTAAATGGTTCACCACTCTCATTTCACACAAATCCAGGCAAATTACCTCTAAAATGTTTACTACCCTTTTAGAGTAATCGTCATGTATGTCTATAACCTTAACGGGTAGTAAGACTCGGTGATAAAAAAATAAAATTAAAATATATAAGTAACTTGTTTTATTATTGTTAAATCCATTAGCAAAAATTGATAAAATGAAACAAAAACCATTTAAATGGTGAGTTGAATTGAGTTCTGTGTTTTCTTTTCCAGTCGACCACACGAGGGTTAAGTTAAAAGATGTGGATCCGAATGTTCCCGGCTCGGAGTATATCAATGCGAACTACATCAAGGTAATTGCAGACAACCATACTCTTATAAAAGCATCCCAGTTTGGGTGAATTATAATTTACAGCAACCGAAGGACACAAGTCCGCTCAAACCCTGAATTAAATGCGACACAATGCAGACATTTAAGTTATCTCATTGACCTTGATCAAATCCATGAATAAAATTGCTGGCCTTGGATCGAATACTAATTCATTCATGCACAGGAAGTGAAACCCAAGCCAAACCATAGTTCTTCTTCCTGGATTGATCAAGATCAGAAGGTGGTTGAAATATTTACTCATCTTGTGTTTTATTGTGCTGGTACAAACCCATCATGTACACTAGCAAGGGCCCATTTACGTCCAAATTAATATTTTATTATCTACCCATCTTGTGTTTTATTGTGTTTGTACAAACCTCTCATGTACACTAGCAAGGGCACATTTACGTCCAAATTAATATTTTATTACTTTCATCGACCCAGCATAACAAGTTCCTGTTTTACTTTACAATTTCACATTTCTTCTGTCTCTCTTGATGTTGGTTCTGTGATAATTGTCAAATGCATGGATCATTTTGAAAAAAAAAAAAATCGGCAGCGACATTGTTAGGACTTGGGTTAGCCGCTTAAAAGGTTTTTCATTTAATAGCTAATCTCAAATGATTTGAATTTATAATTGTAATCGAGCACATCGGGCGTATATTTTTAAAGTTTTGACATGTATTGCGAAGCAGACTGTTTAAACCACAGGGACAGTACTTATTATAAATATAATGTACTGTTGAACATAGTATTCAGGTCTTTTCTGTTTAACTTTATCACCAGAGGAAAATATCATCTTCAAATCCAAGGAGAAATCTTGTGAGACATTTCAACTTGAAATACAAAGATAAATCTTAAGACTGGTAACAATAAGAACATGAATGGAGGGAGGTCTACTTTTCACATAATTACTAGTTATAAATGTGTCGAACCCTCAACAATAACAAAACTATTTTTAGCAGAAATGTAAATAACACTGTTTTGTTTAAAAAATTAGAATCTTGCAGAATTTTTATAATTAATAACAAAAAATTGATTTTTCTGTGTGTTTGTCACATTTATTACATTATAATGAACAAAGAACACTCTGAGGAAATTTAATTATTTTAATAAGACCTTTTATTTACTTTTTGACTGCTATTCCATTTTGATCTGAAGGGATCTACAAATTCATATTTTAAAAATCTATATATTTTATAATTTATTCTACCAAATGCATTAAATTATCATAATATGAAATCGGAGACTTTCAATTTTGAAATTTAAATTATTTTTTTCTATTATTTTGACTTTTGAATTTCTTCAACGTTTTGGCTGTCTAAGAAATCTAGGATTCGAACAACCTATCTCTTAATTTGCATAAATGTCCTTCCACCATTCTTCCTCCATTACTCTCATCCATTACTCTCATCCATTAATCTTGTCTCATTCGCACACATGCTGTTATCTGATCCTTCCATCTCCTTCTTGAGATCTTGGTCTCCCTTGCCGTCTTTTCTCACTTCACCATTTTCCTTGGGATTCTTTCTTTTGCATCCTCATTACGTGTACATACCATCTCAGTCTTGCTTCCTCTACTCTCTCATGTGCTCCAACATCCTCATCACATGACCATACCATCTCAGCCTTGCTTCCTCTACTATCTCATGTACTCCAACATCCTCATCACATGACCACACCATCTCAGTCTTGCTTCCTCTACTCTCTCATGTGCTCCAACATCCTCATCACATGACCATACCATCTCAGTCTTGCTTCCTCTACTCTCTCATGTGCTCCAACATCCTCATCACATGACCATACCATCTCAGTCTTCCTTCCTCTACTCTCTCATGTGCTCCAACATCCTCATCACATGACCACACCATCTCAGTCTTGCTTCCTCTGCTATCTCATGTACTCCAACATCCTCATCACATGACCACACCATCTCAGTCTTCCTTCCTCTACTCTCTCATATACTCCAACATCCTCATCACATGACCACACCATCTCAGTCTTCCTTCCTCTACTCTCTCATGTGTTCCCTTTAGACCAACTTTTGCCCAAACATCTCATAGAGCCCACATCTTAAGAGCATATCGCAAAGTACTCTTCATATTATGTGTCATCAAACACTTGAATATTGGCCAATGAAAATATTGTTGTTTGGGTCATCAGCCGGAGGAAGATCCGGCCATGGACGGACATTCCAAGAGCTACATCGCCACACAGGGGGCCCTGCCCAGCACCATCGCAGACTTCTGGGAGATGGTGTGGCAAGAGAACACGCGAGTCATCGTCATGACAACCAAGGAGATTGAGAGAGGAAAGGTAAAGGTGGCACTCTAGTCATGGACTAGTCGTTATTAGTACAGCACCATGCGAGATTCTAAACCCGAGCTTCCCCGGTGATCCCCACAAGCGGCTGAATAACACAGCCAACCTTCAGCGGTGGGCATGCAGGCAAAGATTCTTGTCCTGTCTTTTTGTTGACAAGGCAGTCATGGCTCGAACTCTTGTCAGGTGTTTCATGGATGGTTTTCCTTGAATGGTTTCCCACTTTCCCCTTGTGGAAATGCTATTATGTTTTGACTAAATTCTGCCTTTATTAATCATACCATATTTATATGAATATCTGGGTAGCCTGGACTGGTATTAAAAGATGGTGACTCGTTTGTGGGGTCAAGTTGTCCATAGTGTCACTTATGCATTAGACTGGATTGCCGGTGACATGAAGATACGGGTTTGAATCCTTGTCAGATGTACTGAGGGTGTAATAATTTCAGAAATGGTTTTATATGGTCCCTGCATACAAATATGGGTACATTTCCTTTAAAATAAACTTTACTCATTAATAACACATTAGTGTAATTACTACATAAGACCCGCCTCGGTGGCGTAGTTGGCTAACCCGCTTGTCATGTTGAGCTGCTCGACTGCTGAAGACAGGGAGATCGAGGTTCGAATCTCGGTTGGGTAAACTGGGGGCGGTTTTTCCTAAATGGTTTTCCACTCTCCCTCCATGCAAATGTGGGCTTACTTCCTCAAATTCAACCTTCCCAATTCCTAATTCATTAGGATAATTAGTACTTAAAGCGTATAACCCGAACGGGTAGTAAGACGCGGTGATATATATATATATATATAATACATAAGCATATAATCTGAATGTGGAATTAAGACATGTTATAAAGAAAGGCATAGTGTAAGAAAAAGTTAGAGCTGACGGCTTTTGTTAAATCTTTGTATGTTTGTTGTAATCTCCAGAACAAGTGTGTGCGTTACTGGCCAGAGGACGCCCAAGGGAAGGACTATTTGAAGATGAAGGTGCGCAATCTCTCAGAGTCGTCCACAGCTGATTACACGTTGAGAGAGTTTGTCGTGATGAAGGAAGGCTTTGATGAAGAGAGGAAGGTCTACCACTATCACTTCCAGGTAACTTAAGGGTGGTGACAAGGGTGCCAAGGGCTTAGTTGTCCTTATTTGATATTGAAAGATGCCTAAAAGAATGTGCTATCTGTAGGAAAGTAGGGGTGCTCAAAGCTTTGAAACTTTGACTTAGCTTTTGCTTAAAAAAATATTAGCTTCATCTTAACCTCGAAAAAAATTCGTCTTTGACAATTATGAAGAAACAAATGTGTAAGAATTTTTTTTAATGATTTTAATGTAATTTATATAAATAATCACAATTTTTTTTTCAAGCATAAAACATTTCATAAAAAATATTTGAACTTCTATTCGGCTTTGAGAATAGTTAATATATTTGATTTGAGTTCCTATTGAATTGAAAAAATGGCCTTCACACACTCCAATAGAAAAGGATCCTTTAATCCTTTGAGACCTGAAGAACATTTAATAATGGACAGTTTGGGGAAAAAACAACTCTGAATAGAAATTTTAAAAATATATACATATATTTACTACATAGTCTTCAAAATTTAATGAAGAGTTTTTCCTGAAGCTACTATGCTGCTTATTGACAAACAAAACAAAGTTTTAGAGCCTATTTATCAACCAGATCTCATACCATTAATTTATCGCTTAACTGATTTAAGATGTGTTGTTGGTCTTGTGTTGAGGTAGAACTCAAATGTTAAGTCACTTAATATCATTTTTATTAATAATTTGCTCCATTGAACATTTTTCTAAATTAAATGATCGTATTGGTTCCAGGCATGGCCAGATCATGGTGTCCCATCAGACCCCGGCTGCGTGCTCAATTTCCTCCACGACGTGAACGCCCGCCAGGAGTCTATACCCAACGCAGGTTCTGTCTTGGTGCACTGTAGCGCTGGTATCGGCAGGACGGGGACCTTTATCGTCATAGACATGATCCTGGATCAGATCAAGAGGCAAGGTGAGTGCTCGGGTCACAGCGAGAGGTCAGCAAGCAGTAACAGGGGGGGTACATCAAACTTTGCCTAAAACTAGATATTACATTATTATTATTATTAGCACCGCGTCTTACTACCCGTTCGGGTTATACACACTTACGATACTGTGTAATGGTAGGGTGATTGTGAGATGAAATGAAGGACCTACAGTTTAACGTGGAATCCGATCCACGGTGGAGACCTGGCATTCCACACATTCACAAGATTTCTTGTCAAAGGTGAATGGAAGGGTTTGGTAATCAGATAAATCTGTGCCGGGACCGAGGATTGAACCCCGGCTGCCAGCACAGAAGTTTGACACCTTACCCCTAGACCGCCAGGTCACCGACTATTACACTATTCCTGTTTTACTTAATTCTTACCCACCTCAGTGGTATAGTTAACTAACGCACTAGTCGTGTTGAGCTAGACTGCCGAGGATGGGAAGATCAAGGCTCAAATCTCGATCAGGTGAACTGGGGTGGTTTTTATAAATGGTTTTCCACCCTACCTCCATTCAAATGTGGGTTCAATTCCTCTAAATTCAACTTTCTCAATTCCTAATCCATTAGTGTAATTAGTACTTAAACGTATAACCCAAACGAGTATTAAGACGCGGTGCTAAATAAATAAATAAATAATTTAATTCTAGGTTGTGTTTGAAGCTTAAAAAAAACTCGACTTTGCTAAAAAAAAAATCTTCAATAAATTACTCAATAATACACTAGGTACTATATAAATATGCAGTAATTAAATTGCATGTGGGTTATTTTTAGCCCCGCCACCGCGTCTTATTACCTATTTGGGATGTATGCTTAGAGTATATACTAATTACTCTAATGTGTTAGGAATGAGGAAGGTTGAAATTAAAGGAAGTGTACCCACACTTGCATGGAGTAAAATAATGGAGAAGTCCTTAGGAAAAACCGCCCTCATTGCACCCGACCAGGATTGAACCACAATCTTCCGGTCATCGGCAGTCTAGTCTTTTGCGAGAATGACGTCTTAGACCACCGGAGCGAGCGATATTTAAATTAATTTATCAACTTGGCCCTAAATATGTCAAAACAGTTTTGTGATAAAATTAAAAATGGTTTGAATCCACTATTTTACGAATCTGAATTTTGGAAAAATAGTTCTGAAAATAGAAGAAATATAATTATAATAGAATAATATAAATTAGAAATAGTAACTAAAGGTTAACTATTTTTTTGTGTCAGTTAAGTGTTAAATTAACGGTTTGGGGTCTGGTTGTTAAGGTCATCCTAGGTAATTGTTTTGGATTTGATCCCTTATTAAATTCAATTTCAAAATTTGAATCGTAAATCAGGGATTAGTTTGAATCCTTAAATATCTTTTGAGTTTGATTTATTTTTAATGTTTATGACTTATCCTTAGATAGAATTTCAAAATGAAAAAATAATTATATTAATATTGCAATTGTTACATTTCAGGCTTAGACTGTGAGATTGATATCCAGCGCACAATACAAATGGTCCGGTCACAGCGTTCAGGTATGGTGCAGACAGAGGCGCAGTACAAGTTTGTCTATCTGGCCGTACAACACTACATAGAGACTGTTTCTCAACGGATGCAGGCTGAACAGGTAATGTCCATGTTAGAGTTGGGCCGGTACACAATAATGAAGCTGGTTGGGCCAGTATTTTAAGTAAAATACTATTCGCATTAGTGTGTTCATCACTTCACTACTGTGTCACTCACATAATTACATCGCGAAAAAAAATGCTGCACTTAGCACCATTCTTATCCTCTCACTTGCACACTTGCTATTATCTATGGGTGTGTGAAATCTCAAAAATTTCAACTTTGCTTTGAATATTTGTTCAACTTGATTCGAAAGTAAAATTCCAGAGTTGACAATTGTGACGTTTCTTCAACAAAATAATATTAAGTTAAAAAAACACATTTATTCTTATTATTATTTTATTTTTTGTTATTTTCTTCACAAATTAATGTACAATTAAAAAAAAAGATAAAATAATTAAATGACATTTTTATTATATTTGGAAGAAGGTACAGGAAAGGTGGATTGATTAAAATACATTTTGTGATAAAAACATACATAATCATTTTAAATTAATATGAATTATATTATGTTCAAAATATATCATTTTATAAACTATATCTAAGACTTAAATATTCGATCTTTGATTGGGCTTCAATAATGTTTGATTCGTGGCCTGGCACTCCCCACATTCCCAAGTTGTGATTAATACACGTCTTGTCAGAGGTGAAGGAGAGGTTTGGTAATCAGATAAATCTGTGCCGAGACCGAGGATTGAACCTCGGATATTTGAATATTGAATGTGGAGAGACTTTCTAAAATTTGGCTTTAAAAATAAAGAGATGTTTTAAAATTCCATCTTGTTTTATAAAATATTAATTTCTACCTTTTTGCCAAAAATTACAATTTAATCATCCCTTTAACAAATACTGAATTAGTTATTTAAAAAAAATCAACTGCAATTGTTGTAAAATAAAAAAATCTATTTAATTTGTATTATTAGAAATTCTATATAATTTTTTTTTTAAATCAGTCTTTCCTGGAGTTTTATAATTAGTGAATATTTTCTTAACTCTGGGTCAAACTACTCGATTGAGTTATATGTTTATGTACTAATGATGCTAGTAGATTCGGATAAGTAGGGTTGAATTTAGAGGAAGTGTGCTCGTGTTTGAGTGGATAGAGTGTGGGAAATCATTTTGGGAAAAAAAACCTCAATACACCCGGCTGCGATTAAACCCTGTCAGCGGCAGGTTAGTCTATTGTGAGAGTGACACCTTAGACTATGCGGCCACCGAAGCAGATACATTTACTAAATTGAATCAAGACTCAAGTCTACACTTGGAAGTTTCGGAGAAATCTCTCTTTATCTCGAAATTAAAAAACCTAAACTTGCACAGCTCTATAAGAAAGCACACACACACAAAGTACATCAATTATATTTTTATTTGTTTTCTTTCACAGAAAAGCTTGCAGCTCGGGCGTGAGTACACCAATATCCGGTACTCCAGCGAGGTGACCGGCACGGTTGGCAGTAACGAGTCTGTGCGGGGATTGACTCTCACCTTATCTCGGTCCACAACGTCCCTCCCCACCACACCGAGTACTGCTAATGGTCGAGAGAACAAGCGAGGACCCTCTCGAGCTGCCTCGGACGCCCACCTCCCAAGGTCAGTACCTGGCTGGATTCCTTCCTAGGTCGACAACTCTTTGAAGTCGGTTTTAAGCGCTGATACAACACATTTGTGAATTTCCATAGGCTTAGTGTTTGAACCAATTTTAAGTGGAGGTGTACCAATACCTCAATTTTACCCATAAAAATAAGGACCCATAAAGTAATAAAGTGAAAATTGGAAAAAATATGGCCGTAAAAATCCAATACAGGTCATTGCCCAAGGAAATCAGGTTTTATTAATGGAAAAATTAATAAAGGTTAGAAACTTGGCATTGTTGAATGTGTTAGAAATAAAATAAAATTGGACATTGAAAGTAGGATAGACAGGCAAGGCCTACACTCTTACCAGAAAATTGTAGGCCTCAAAGTTCACAACTAAAATACATAATTATTATGTAATTTTCGGGATGCATAAATCCTATTACATATCCCTTAATGTAGATAAAATCTTAGAACAATATGAAAAGTGCTTCATAAATAACAGTTTAGTGATTTTTCTTGTACCCTTCATTTACCTTGTAATGTAGCAAGCCTACCTTGCATTATTGCATTATGGTATGGCTTATAAAATAGGGTCATAGTATAATCCGTCAAGGTAAAACTGCTACTACCTTTCAGGATAAGCTATCTGTACAACCATGTAAAAAAAATATTAAATAGCCATTACACTCTTTCCAACGCAAACCATTCATAGGTGTGACACTAAAAGGTTTAATATTGAATGAAAAAATCTGAAGTAATGTTGTTGTGATATCATCTTGATTTATCAGATTAGAATGCATTATTACAAACTATTCTGCAATAAAACATTATCTCATTATTTGTACTTCAATTCTGCTTTGAAAATATTTCATTCGTTAAATTTGAATTCTCTTTGAATTAAAAAAATGTTTGATTCAATGAGACTTTATTTGTAGATAATAATATATGTTTACTATATTGTAATTGTTTTATAATTTAATACTTATTAATATTGATATATATTTTTCTTTGTTAAGATTTTTTTTTTAATGTTTGACTATGAAAGTGTTTTAGTGTTTTGGTATATAATAATGTTGAATACATAATTATTTTTATATGAGATAGGATGCTTGGAAAAAGAATGGAAAAAAAAAAGTTCAAGAATCAGAATCTAGAAAAAGAGGTATGGTGTCATCTCTAATAAATAATACAGTACAATTACCTCAAAGCGAAAAAAGTTTTTCTTATAGAGATATACTTTATTTATTATTTATTTTCACAAAAGAACAGCTGGCTCTGAATAAAACATGCTTAGTGTTGTTTACTAATCACAAATATTGCTAAATTTATCATCAAATTTTGTTTTTCCACAATAATATTTTTTATTTTTATCTCATTTTGTCACCCTTTATTTTGTTTGCCAGACCGCCTGATGACCTCCCAAGACAGATTTACGAAAACATTCCTCTAAAGGAGCGGAAGCTGTCTACCAACAGCTACAACATTGGCCCCCCGCCCTGCTTCGCCCCTCCTCCTCCGCCGCCTCCCAGAAAGACGTGACACTTTTTGCCTCTGCAATGTTTGTGGAAAGTCGAGAGGCTGCTTCTTGCTGGGATGTATGAGAATAAAGGAGCCTAATTGATGGAATCTATATTAAGTTAGAATAAGGATAGGAGGGCAGAGCGCTGCTCTATTTCTGGAGAACATAGGAACANTTTTTTTTTTTTTTTTCGAATCTCAAATTTATATTAGAATTCTCAAAAAAAAAAGTTTAGTCATAAGTTTATCAATAAATAAATAACAAAAAATTATACTTTGATTTTTGAGGAAATTATTATAATTACGCACAAAATGATTTTTTTTTTTTATATAAAAGTTTGGTGACAATGAAGATTGATTTCTTAGAATATTCACTATATTACATTATACAAAACACAGACACGCTTTATTGAGTGAATTAATTTATACTTTTATATTATTTTGCTCTAAAAATGAACTAATATTACACATTTTTCAAAATATACAATCTTATACAACATGATTTGTTCTATCAAACACATAAAAGTGTGCTTTCATTTCAAAATTTTCAGGTACAAATTCAAGATTTTGAGTCTTTCGAATCTTCAATACTCTGTAATTTGAGTGTCTCCATTTCTACTTCTAGAAAACTAATTTCTCTCAACAACCCCTCCCTCTCTGTTCAATGATTGCAAATTATTACTACTCGCCCCTTTTTCAATACCAACATTAAAGGAGTTTCAAGGTTGGTAGCACAGGAAGAGAATTTAAACTCGCGCGATGCTTCCATAACTCTTTTTACGTGGTTTAGTTCAGACTGGACATTGAACTAGATGTTTTGCCTAGCCCGGTGATATTCAATAAGGTTGTGGTGTTCTTAAGTAATTGCAAGTTCTACCTTTATATTCGCGACACAAACTCTTGTTACTCGCAACAAATAAACAAACATAAGCTAATCTTTTCTTTACTCGTGGATGCACTCATGTCTGTTTTTGTTCTATGTATAAAGTTATTCGGTAAAAAGTTGGTGTACAGGGAGTGCATGAGATAGTAGAGGAAGCAAGACTGAGATAGTATGGATATGTAATGAGGATGTTGGAGTATATGAGATAGTAGAGGAAGCAAGACTGAGATGGTATGTATGGCCATTTAATGAAGATGAAAAAAAAAGAGGATGCCGAAGAAAATGTGGGGGGAAAACCACAGGTGAGGCAAAGAAAGAGATGGGAGGAGAAGATAACAGAAAGTGTTCAAGTGAAAGGAGAAGAATGGAAGAAATTAAAGAAAGAGGATGGAGGAATTTTACTAAATGATCCGGCCACAGGTTGGAAACTGATGATGGTGATGATGTGTGAAGTATCCATGACGTTTTGTTGTGGGTTTTTTTCTACACACAAATGTATAGTTCCAGCTTTAAAACGTTTTTAACGTTGTTTGTATTTTACTATTTTATTTTTTTAAACACAAATGTATAATTCCTTAATTAGTTTAGGTTTTGCCGACCTGCCTTAGTACAATCTGTTGATTTGTTTTTAATTGGAAAGTGAAAGAATAGAGAACGAAACAAATTGAGATTGATTTAAAACGAGGTGGGGGTGTGCAAAGTCTGTTTTTTTTTTCATTTGAATCAAAAATTGAATATAAGTTTGAATATTTTGGTTTATCGTGTTATGTTGAGGAAAAGACTATATTTGGTATAGTTATCTAACTTTTAGAAACTAAATATAATTTATGAAATGTAAAGATTTTTGTCATGTGGGCATTAATTGTAATATATATATAAAAGTGAAGAACACCAAAAAGTGAGGGGGGAGGGGATGTGTGTTTCAGTTGTTTATATTTTTCTGGCTGCCCTTCACAGCTTTAAAAATAATTAATTTTTTTATTTTAAGCGAAGTCAAAAGACGAATATTATGAAGTTGAAGTATAAACACCACTTAATTTTGTATCATAATGGTTCCCATATAAAAACATGCATGAAGAGATCTGTTATGTTACGTTATGTGTATGTTAAATTTGATCCTCATCCCAGCCATTATTTTTTTTATGTGACATTTTATTGAGGTGATTAATGTTCTATGGTTCGAATGTAGAATATATCTTTGTATTTTTGTCATGAAAACTTGTCTTTAATCATATGCTATCAATAATAATTACATTCTCAGAGTGACTTTGCTTAAGTAAAACTTGATTATAATTCGAATGGGACTTTAAAAATTGTTTTTGAAAAGCTTGTTACGAAAGTTGGTTTGAATTTTCGAAAGTATTTAGTAGTGAACGCTTACACGATGAATATTTTTTGTGAAATTTTTGCTGGTTAAAGTATATGAAATTAAAAAAAAAAAAAACTTTGAATAAAAAGGACAGTTTGAAATTTTTGAGTGAAGTTTTAGATCTGCTGTCTGATTAAATGTTTATGCTAAGTTTAACACTTCCATATATAGGTACTTATGCAAGTACCCTACATGTGAGAATACTGTGATATATTTATTTTGTAAAAAAAAACTAAACAAAAAAACTACTATTGTGTTCATTTATGAAACCTATAATGCATAATTGAAGGGGGAGGGGGGGAAGCCATCAATTATTGAAGACAGTAATTTGTGAAATTAGAAAATTGAAAATATAACTATTGTCTAAAAAATAGATGTACTATTGTTTTAAATGTTACAAAAAATATATATGCATTTCTTTTATGTTATGAAATAACATGTTTGAATGTCAGTCTAATTTTTTTTGCCATATTATTGAAAGATAGTATCTGTGCACTGTGGAGGTTTTTTTTAACGTTGTAAATATATAATAAATAGTTTTTAAAGTGCACTGTCTAAACTGTGTTTTTATTAATTGTTTTATTTCTAAAAATTAACCTAAGATAGATCCACTTGGGTAGTCATAAGTTCAAAGACCCTGGCTGCTCTTGTGTTGGAAGTGATTGCTGATGACAGGAATATCTTGGGTTGAATCCCTGTCGGATGTATTGAAGACATTTTTACTTGATGGGTTTTTATGCTTCCTCCACACAAATGTGTACATTTTCTCTAACTTTTACCTTTCTCACACCTACTCATTTATTGTAATTATTAATAGCGCACAACCCTATACATTAGTTAGATATGATATGGATACAGGTGAATAGTTAATCAGTGGTAGGTAATAAGTCTAATCTTATATTTATTAATCATTAATTAAAGAAGAAAAGTATGTTAAACTTGGGATGAATAAACTACTTTACACATCCAAATCTTGGGAAAAATAATGTACAGTAATGTAAATATAAAAAATAGGATACAAAAAGTAACTAAATGTTAAAATTCTTTCTAATAATACTTTCATTAGAACATTCATACATACAGTTCAGAGTTGAATTACTTGTCTGGGGCGTGGTGGTCAAGTTTGCCCTACGATTATTTTGGTTCTGAAGCACCAATTTGCAGTATTAGTGCTAAAAAAATTTTTTTTTAAGGATTTGAGTCTTGAATCCCCTTAAGTATTCTAGGATTTCATCCCAAAAGCATGTACATTTAGTAACATGACAAAACGTATAAAACTTTTAAAAAGTTAAATTTACACTGGATTGTGGACTAGAATTCTGTAATAATGGGCCAGTTTCATAGTCAAATATAGTACGCCTCAAGTGCGGCGCTACACTTAAGTACATGACGACACCTATATTCCATTCACGGTAGGAATTACTCTCTGAAAGGTCTTTTTTCTTACCAATATCCTACTATATAATAGTGTTACCACCCCTCTACTCCTTATTTATCTATGTAACGCTCTTGCATTCCAGAAAGCGGCCAGTCATGCTCTACCCCTCTTCCCCCCTTCTATGTACACAATCTCTAGCTAATCATTCCCCTCCTTTGCTTCGTGGCCGCTCGGTGACAAGCCGAGCGCTCCCGAACCACCTCTCTTGGGGGGATAAAAGGAGCAGACAGACCGCTGGCTGGCATCAGTCATCGGGAGCCCAGCTCCGCGCTGAGTCGCAACCTCTCGAGGAATAAACCATTGTCAACAGTTTGTGCGTGTTTCTTCTTAGTTCAGCTGCCCACCATAACCATACTTCCTATCTGGTTCACCGCAGTAACTCGCCGAACCATCCTGCCTATCCGGTTCACCGCGGTAACTCGCCGAACCATCCTTCCTATCCGGTTCACCGCGGTAACTCGCCGAACCACCCTTCCTATCCGGTTCACCGCGGTAACTC
>CABFVX010004628.1:41346-62354 GCA_902151425.1 Timema shepardi | reverse complement strand
CACATTCACAAGATGTCTTGTCAGAGGTGAAGGAAGGGTTTGGTAATCAGATAAATCTGTGCCGGGACCAAGGATTGAACCCCGGAGCCCAGCATAGATGTCCGACACCTTACCCCTAGACCACCAGGTCACCTTGAATAAGTGTTAAAACATTAAATTCTAAAATGGAAAAAGTTTTGTGGTTTGAAAGAATTTTAACTTTTGTCTACATTCTAAAAAAATATTTTGTTTTTGGGTTTTATCATCTTGATTTTTAATAATGTTAGGTAACTGCAATTATCTTTATTTCCAAGTAATTTTTTATTAACATAATATATGTTGGTTATTTTTTATTGAAGATTCTGTATCTTTATTACTATACATTTATCAAACAAATTCACTATCAAAAACATAACTTGTGGAAAGTATCGATGGTCAAGTGTTGGTGGGGATAATAGGTTTGGTGGTAGAGTCAACTCCCTAGCTCTAATCATTATTTGAATTTGCGCCACCAAGGCTGATTACTTGTACCTCTAAAGTTCTACAAGGGAGGTGAAATGACCTACCAATTTTGCTATGTGAGGTATTTTCACATACCTTTCAGGGTTCTTTTACATGCCACATGGAACCGATGACTTTAATTCTTTGAAGGATGTGAGCTATGATTTTTTCTCACTTGAGCCCACAAACATTGGGTTCTGAGGCGAACACTTTATCCCAATACCACCGAGGTCAACAGTGGTATATTATTATTAGCACTGCGTCTTACTACTCGTTTGGGTTGTACACACTTAAGCTAATGTGTAATGGTAGGATGACTGTGAGATGAAATGGAGGACCTAAAGTTTAATGTGGAATCTGAACCATGGTGGAGGTCTGGCATTCCTCACATTCACAAGATTTCTTGTCAGAGGTGAAGGAAGGGTTTGGTAATCAGATAAATCTGTGCCAGCACCGAGGATTGAACCCTGGACCCCAGCACAGAAGTCCTACACCTTACCCCTAGACCACCAGGTCACCCTAGGCGGTGGTATAGGTCATTCAAAAAATGTAATGTGTGTGTGTGTGTGTGTGTGTGTGTGTGTGTGTGTGCGCACACACATGCACACACGTATTATAGATGGGTCGGATCCACTTTTTTTTTCAAATCTGAAACTTCATTTTGCCATCAAATCCCTAATTAAAATTTGAATTTTAGAAAATAGTTTAATATTATAATTGTTTAATCAATAACTAGTATTTTTTTCCTTCACTTCTGATTTTGTTTGCATTAAATGGTAAATTATTGATCTGGGGTTTATTTGTTAGGGTTTTCCTATCATAAATTTGGTTTTTTACTACAAGAAACTATTTAACTATTTTAATACCTTTAAAAAATAACTCAGACTTAGTACCTATTTTAAAAAATGATTATGATTTGAGTCTTGACACTCTGAATATTCCCTGTAGGTTCTAGGGTCTCATCCTTAGTATGTACTAGAATATATGCGTCAATACACTTCATTCTTGATGTAAAAATGTTTAACCATGACAGACCAGGCCTACTATAACTTTCTATCATTTTTCGATTTTGAAATAGGAGTTGTGTCTCCGAGTACCTTTCATACATAGTGGGTTTCATAAAAAATATGTACTGGAAATACACTGGAATTTCAAAACTATAGTCGGGTAGACACCCTAGTAACATGTAGTAAGACTGTGTTTATAAATAACTTAGAGGAAATTCACTTATCATTGGTATGGAGAGAGGATAGAAAAACTGCAGTGATCAATTGTAATAACTGTTGTTAGTGCATTCAAACTATATTCAAGCCTAAATTTCTCTAAGTTTCCCCCTAACTCCCATTGTACTTCAGTGTGTCATGGCACACCAGTTGAAAAACGCTTAGATTAATAGATTTTTTTTTTGTGACCTGGTGGTCTAGGGGTAAGGTGTCAGACTTCTATGCTGGCGGCCGGGGTTCAATCCTCGGTCCCGGCAAAGATTTATCTGATTACCAAACCCTATCTTCACCTCTGACAAGACATCTTGTGAATGTGAGGAATGCCAGGTCTCCACCGTGGTTCGGATTCCACATTAAACTGTAGGTCCTCCATTTTATCTCACAATCACCCTACCATTACACATTAGCGTAAGTGTGTACAACCCGAATGGGTAGTAAGATGCGATGCTAATAATAATAATAATAATAATAATAATAGATTATTTGAGTCTTACATAGCACCAACAATTCCAAACATATTTTTTTATAAAAGCATAAAAAAATTTCAAGAGGAATTTTGTTTTAAAAAAACCTCCCCATTCAAAGTATTATTAATAATTTATATATTTTAGTATTTCCCAATTCCTTGGGAAAAAGCTTAGTGTATTAATATGAAAATCATAGTACACACACACACACATATATATATATATATATATATAAAGGGCAATATGAAATAAAATAATAGTGAATATAATATTGACTCTAATAATTATGTTTGTAATTTTGAAAATTCATTTTTACCAGTATCATACCATAGTTTTTATCTTGACATTGTGAGATGTAGCCAGTGGTGGCGAAACAGTGAACCATGGTGATTGCCCCTCCGCCCCCCTCCCTAGCCTTACTCTGATTATAATAAACAGTTTCTAGAGGCTTTTAATATTCTTATAAAATTCAGATGGAGAGCATACCGGTACTAAATATTTTTCAGAGGCATCACTAATTAGCTTTATCCAATTTCCTGAAATTTTTTTAAGGGAAGAACCACTTTAAATATTTTCTAAAGGTAACCAATTTTCTAACATTTACTACAAGAATACCACTCTAAATAGCTTCTCTGAAGTCACAATTTCCAGACATTTGGCTGGGCAAACTAAATTTTTTTAAATCTGTTTTTGCTGCAGCTACTTTCCCCAATCCCTTCTTCACAAATAAGGCTCCACCACCACTGTGTGTGGCAAATTTGCACACATACTACATAATCGTTACTCATGGCTAAACACATGGGCAGTGGAATAATGACTCGCTGATCCAGATCTTAAAAATAAAGTGTGATATGGGTTTAGAGTAATATTTCCATGCGTGTACCCTCTATATTTTTTTTGAGAAAGTAAAGGTGTTGGATAGAAATACATATTAAAAAATACTTTCTCAAGTATTAAAATTAGGCAGCATGCTTAACACATCTTTTACGAAACATTTTCATTCGGAATAATTTTTTCAAAGTCTCACAAGAGAAATAAAAACTTTTTTTTTTAATGGGGACATTTATTTTTCATTGCCAGGAAAACCGGGAATTATGCTGGAATTTTACTCAGTTGTTTTAGTGGCCAATCTCTAATTGGCTACCAGAGTGTTCATTTCTTGGGTACCCTTTTTCTTAATGTAGATAAGGCTGTGTAAAAACTATGTTTAGCTTATTGAAAAATAAGTAACTTTTTGAATTAACTATTTCATTATTACAAAATGCATGTACAGTATGCTATAATTATAATTACGTTTGTAATTTGTTTCTTTTCTTAACTGCTTTCAATAACTCTACTTAAATATTTTTCTTTCAGTTTTAAGAAACTATTTGATCATTAAAGTATTTTCTGAAAAACTATCAACTGTTACAGGACTATATTTTTATTTATTTACTATGGAGAAGTACATGTTCTGAAACCAAGTTTTTCGAACTGTGGTGTGTGCACTAATGAGTGTTAATAACCTTGATACTATTTTTTGATGATTGCAAGTTTGAAAAGCAAATTAATACAGAATTTGTTATGTTTTTCTCTCTGTTATGAGCTTAGCTTACCACTATAGATTCATTAAAATTAATATAGACCGTTTGTACTTTTGAATAATAAGTTGAAAGGAGCATGTTGGTTAGGCCATGGACTTGAAAGGGGTACACAACTCTCAAATGTTTTATAATTACCTTGTAGGTCCCTACAGTTCTACTGTTTTCTGTTGAAGAAATATTGCCAATGTTATAATGATACAATTTGAATCAAATTATCTTGGCTGAAACTTATAATTTTGATGATGGCATCTACTTCATATTTGTTTTGAAACCATTAATTTTAGTTTATTTTGTATCTAGTTTTTTCTGCTCACATAAGCTATGATTATGCTTTGGTTTGAAACCACTAGTTAGAATGATTTTACGCCACAGCATTTTAAAGCTGCTCAGAGTTTTTACTTTATTTTTGAACTTAAGTTGAAAAATTTCATTGTTTTTAAGAGAAAAACACATTTATATTTCCTGGTCTTTGGAGTGTAGAAAATCTTGGTCTGCATCCTCAGAAGTTTATACTTGTACATATATATACATTGATAATAAAAACAATATCCCTTGACAGGAAACAACATTGTTGGGTGGTTTTCATGACTTGCAAAAACAAAATGATCAGGCGTTTCCAGGGGCAAATAACCCAATTATTTTGATATGAATGGCTGAAGAAACATTGATGAAATTACTTTAGGAAGCTGTGTATTTAAAATAAGTTCCTCCAAGGGTCCATGTAATACATACTTATAATAACAATGTCCTAGTTCAATAAAGTCCATAAAGGCACATATGGACTTACCTTATAATTCAAAAGTATGAATGTTAGACTTCCAGCACATTTTACAGAAAGCCCCAGTGTAGTAATTAAGAAACGTTATCTGTCTTACAGGTGGGAAGAATCATGTACAATGGGAGCAGTTCCTAAAGAGAGAAGTGTGCCTAGAAATGATGTTGGGAAACAATCTGAGATTAAGTGTAAAGTTAAGACTTTTCGCAGTCAGCCATTGGCTCCCAATTATGATTCAATACTATCCAAGCTACAAAATGATGATGACACTTTGGCTACAGAAGGTGAGATTGCGCTCATATCTCTGAGTAGGGAAAAGAATGAGTGCAAATACTTAAAGTCAACAGATGACCATGTTGAAAACTATTGTAAGCAGTTGCTCGATGTAACTGGTTCTCAGAACGAAAGCCTGGTTGGAGTGTTGAAAAGAAGTTCTTTAAACTGTTATAAAAGTGACAGAAAAATTAAATTTGACATAAATCTTGAGCAAATAAAAAAATGTGTTCCAACAAAGGATAACAAGAGCATTGAAAAAAGAAATTATTCTATTATTCCCAACACAAATGTGGAAGAAACTAACCCATACACTTGTGCAAAATGTGAGACTGATTGGAAGGAAAGAGGTTGTTTTATTAAACACCTTAAGGCATGTTCTAATGTTGAAGATAATGTCCTTGCATCCTTGTCAGAAGTTTCAAAATCAATTCAATACATTTGTTCAATTTGTGGTAAAGGTCTTTCTCGTAAGTTTGATTTAGAACGACACACATTGACACATAACAAGACACTTCAGTGTAGCAAGTGCAACACTACCTTCCCTGGTAAGAAGAGTTTACTGACCCACATAAATACTGATTGTTCCCATGATGTATTCGTCTATCCTTGCCCATTGTGTGGCAGACTATTTGGTAGACACTATGATATGTTGCGGCACAAGAAAGTGCTTCATGCACAGACACAGGAGACCCAAGTGGACATAGACAAGCTGACCACACTTGTGCGGCAACAACAAGATATTGAATCGGCACGTGATCTGGTTGATGGACGTTGGTTGTACAGATGTCATCAATGCCACCAACACACTCGAAACAGATATGCCTACCTACGCCATCTTCGCATCCACACTGGAGAGAAGCCATTAACTTGTCATGTATGTGGTAAACAGTTTCGTATTAAAGAAGTCCTTCGAAAGCATATTAGTGAGGTTCATGAACGTCACAAAAATTTTCTCTGTAGCATCTGTGGCAAGGCTTTTCCAAGTAACTCTGCCTTGAAAGACCATAATCTCATTCATTCAGAGGAGCGATCATTTGTGTGCCATATGTGCGGAAAGACTTTCAAGTCGGGGAGCTGCCTGAACAGTCATATAAGGTTTCACGAGAGGAAAACTCTCCACAAATGTCCACATTGCAGTAAAGAGTTTGTTACTCGACAGATTATGCATCGGCATTCCCGCATCCATTTGGTTGAAGGAAAGACAGCCATGTGATTGCATGCACAATTTATATTACAGCAGTTTGAATAAAGGTGTGTTGAATTGTTATTGATGTTTACAACCAAAACTTTGTTGTTCTCCTAGTATCGTGCCTGGTTATGAGTGCTTATGGTAGAGACCTTGGTTTGCTAATACTTTCTTTGACTAAAATAAATAGTTCAGTTTCGAGATATGAGCTGAGGTTTGTGTGCCATAAAAAAATTCTATGTTAGAACATTATTGATATATTTGTGTGAGATGTTGTGGGTGTGTCTTTTGGTTTTCATCTTATTTGGAATGGCGAATATAAATGACAGGAAGATAATATGTCTGTAATAATTTTTGTTGTTGTTGAAATACCATGTAATACTTACACAAATTTAAAGGCCATACTCACCCTTAGGTCTACTCATGTTGACCATTTTCAACTTGTTCCCTATTGATTTTAATGTAGTGTTGTGTGCTGACCATAGTGTCCCCAACCCGTGGGGTAACAAAGGTCACATATAAAAAAAATATGGAAAATTATAGCAGCAAAAAGTGCATACACACATTTATAAAAGCTCAGACCATGCACTAAACCGTACAATTTTTAATTTTTCAATACATTAATATACAAGATATCTGGAATAAAAAAACATGTCAATTTTGACTATAGTAACCCTGGTTAACGGTAATGTCAACAACTTTAATAACTATGGTCATTTTCGGGAAATTAAGTTAAAATTATTCTCAAGACTGTTATACATAATCTATAAAAATTAAATCAAAACAAATTTGAAGCTGTGGAATTTTTTTAAATAAAAACAATGAATATTTTGGAAACAAATTATATCTTACTACTTCACTCTTTTAAAAACATATACAATATAATAATATTTATATGAAAAACTGTTATAGATGGGAATTAGCAAGACACTGTAGCCAGGTCACAATATTATTGTGTTCCAAATATTTGGCATCTCTATGCTCAAAAGTACTTTGTTTTGTTTGAATCTACAATTCTTCATTTAGACAAACCATAGATAATAAACAAATCATCACTGTTTACACACACTTATTACTATTCATTCTAATTATAATATATATTATCTTGTATAGTTGTAACACTATTTACCTTCACAATCCAACTGTAGGTACGTACTTAGTTTTGTTTGTATATAGTTCAATATTTAGATTTTTACTTCCTATGTTTTTTACGATCACCATGTAACAGTATGCATCCTTGTTTAAGAAACTAATTTTTTTCAATTCATATTTTTATGTCATTGAATTTGTCTTGATTTCCTCCATAATTTTCAAACCTCAAAATGCAATAAAACCTATTTAATGGTAAAAAGAAGGCAAACTTAACCAACAAAATTATGAATTTACTTGTTATTTACAGAGCAACTGCTTCTTTCAGACACTAAAGCAAGTAACCAGAAATCATCTGGTCACTTATTTTCTTATATCATTTCATAACATTACTTGATTGTTTATCTGGGAAATGCTACACTAAGGTTTGGTCCCTCTCCCAACTAGTGTTTTAGTCTTTTGCAGTTAATCACTTTAATTTAATTTAATTCATATGTTCTTTAGTATTGACTTATTGATTTAAAATTATTAACCTGCTTAGTTCATTAATTGGTTTATGTGTGAGATAATATTTCACATTGAGATTTTAGTTATTGGATTAATTTCCTAGTTGAATTATAATTTGGATATAGATTGTCTAAAATGTAATTTGCATCATTTTTAAACACCCACATAATATCGTGTTAAGGATGCAAATAATAAAACAGTATAGTATCATAACTATGCATCTTAAAAAGGTATTAAGCATTTTGCTTTAATGACCTGAAAGAAAATTAGATTAGTGACCTGACACTACTATTCATCTAAAAGGCATAATATATTTAGGGTCAAAAAATTTCAAGCTTTGAAGTTTTCTCACCCAAATCAGATTCTAGAGGCAAATTTAATAATGTTTGCTACATTTATTAATAAATAATGCAAAAAAGTGATGTGGGGCACTTTAAAATTAAAAATTAATTTTGAGGATTATGTGTATAAGCCTACAGCCTTCCTTCTAAGTAGGGTATTTACAATATCAAGTTAACATACGGATAATTTTGGCTTTCTGAATTTGATAATAATTAGAAATGAGCGGCAAGAAATAAGACATAATGATAAATTAGCAATTTTTTTTTATTAAAGTCTTAGTAAAAAAATGTATGTAACATTAAGAAGGATCGTTCAATATTTCAACATTTGGTGGTGTTATGTGACATTCATAATTTCAAGGTTTTCTAATGACTTATACAACCTTGTTCAATTTTTGTGCATATAAATGAAATATCTTCATTGACATTAATGAGTGCTAATTAAACTGCGCTTGTTTGGATGCAAGCTTTCTAAAAACAAAATATCAATTGATAGTTACAAGAAAAAACTAATTTATGAGCATCTTGTAAAGTATTGCATTTATTTCTAGGATAAAGGTTAAAACTATATTTCTCTTACTTCCCCCACCGCCGATGAGACAATGGAATGCAAAACTTACCCTGACAAGAACTCCAAGAAACTGATCCCCCACAATTGTTCTTCCAGGTGGCCTCGGTCCAAACGACAACATTCGTCCGCAAGGTGGAAAACTCTTGAAGATTCAATGGATATCAAGATTGAAGAACAGACTAACCATAACTGCAATTATTGTAATTCCCTGTTTGCTTGCAAGCGTGAACTAGGGGTGCATCTCGCCAGCACACACTCAAAGTTGGTGTTCCACTGTGACAAATGCAACGAGGTCATAGTCGATGGCAGTAAGAGTGAGTTTGTGAAGCACATGCAGGACCACGGTGAAGATGTTAAACACAATCAACCCTTGTACCATAAAAGTTTCCCTTTGAAATCTATTCGCGGACTACCCAAAACTGTTAGTAGAACGAAAATCTTTAATTGTGATACGTGTGGGAAATGTTTTGTAAGGAAGTTTGACATGGAGAGACACTCAAAAATTCACAGGCATATTCGTCAAACCACAGTTAGTAATAATAGATATTCGTGTCCATTTTGTGATGAAATAATCAATAAGAAAACTGACTTACGTAAACATATTCATACATTCCATGGTTCTAAAGATCTTCAAAACATGTTTGCAAAAAAGGATATTAAAGAAAGTGATGACCGTATATTGAACACATCTGAGAGCAATGAAAACAAAATAACAGAAAAATTAGAAACCACAAAGCAATCAAATAGTGGATTGTATCGATGTGGTAGTTGCTTAAAATCCTACTCAAGGAAGTATGACATGAAAAAACATCAGTGTAAACATTCTGAAGACGAGAAACCAAGGGCCTGTAAAGAAAAGGTGCTGGTGGATGAAGATGGTGACTACAGCTATCTTTTGAGTCACACTAAACTCCCAGCTGCAAAAGGCAAGTCATCTCCTACTTCTGTTCCTGGAGAGGATGATAGTTTGTCTGATAACAGAGTGATGGTCGGAGATGTTGCGTTTTACCGCTGTGATAACTGTAACAAGCATTTCCATTCACGGTATCTCTTTGTACGTCACCGGCGCATTCACACAGGAGAGAAGCCATTCACATGTCATGTTTGTGGCAAGCAGTTTCGCATCACTTCCTTGTGATATCTGTGGCCGCAAATTTGCTAATAGTCATGCACGCAACGATCACCGCCGCATTCACACAGGAGAACGTCCCTGTGTGTGTCACCTCTGCGGCAAGGCATTTAAGACAAAGGCGTCATTGTTTGTCCACTCGAAGTTCCATGCGGATGTGTTCCCACACAAGTGCTCACACTGTGAGCGTGGTTTTCGTATGCGGCAACAGCTTAATTCGCATGTGTTGCTACACACAGGTGAGAAACCTCATAATTGCCAGTTTTGTAGCAAGAGTTTTCGGCTGAGTAAGACACTCAAGGATCATGTGCTTATACACATTAATAAAAGGAGCTATGAGTGTGCTGAGTGTGGCAAGCACTTTGCGCAAGAGCGTTACTTGAAGAACCATGCCAGGAGTCATCGTGTCAGGAGAGTTCAGGACATTCATTTGAATCCCGACACTTACACAGGACATCTGTTGACTGACCAATAAGTCAATATATTACTACATACCATTCTATAGATTGGCCAATAAATCGATGTTATAATTAGGTGTTCTGTGAAGGCACATCTTTAAATATAATGTGATACAGGGATTGGAATACAGGTGATAAATTATTTTACTTTCAAGAAGAAATATCAAGATTATTATAAAAACTTTACTGTGAAGTTGGTTATTCGAAAACCACAATATAATAATAAGATTGGAGTGGTTTATTTATGATTTGCTTAACTATTACATTGTATTTTACAAACATAGTACTATATGTTCAATCAACCAAACATAATTTCAGGAGATAATGTAAAGTCATAAAATCTATATTTTCACAATATAAATATAATATTGAAACTTTAATGGGTTCATAGATAACCGCCTCCACCACATTCTTTCCTGAGCTTTCTACCTCCAATCCCCCTATGCACCCAGCTCCGTGATATCTCCAACCACATCATTACTCCATCTCGTTCTTCCCTCCACCTGCCCCACATCCCCCCATATAAGTCTTTGAGTGCCAGTTATGCAATCTATGACAGGTCTCCGCCTTATTTCTGAGCGCTGTGTTAAAATATACTCTTTTTTTGTGTGTGTTGAGGAGGAACATTTGGGTAGAATTTTTTTTTTCTCAGTTGTTGTGACATTCATCTAATCTTGAATTGTTAATAACATTGGGGTTGGGGGGAAAAAAATTACATGGTTGTTTCTGTTGAATTGGACCATCTGTGCAGCATTTTCCCTACAGCTTTAACGTATTTAATTACACTGGAATTTAACTTCCGAGGTATCTCAATGCTGACAAAACTTATTGAGGGGTAAAACTCAGACATTCTGCATGTCTCATGGAGTGCTCTAAACCATTTAGATTATATCTTAACAAATTTACTCTTGAAATCCTTAATAGTTACTTGGACATGAACCCTCTCAAGGCCCTCATGGAGATGCAAACTGACACCTTAGTGCGCTCACAAGAGCATGTGTGTTGGTATCTTTTATTCTTTTACTGAGATAAAAAAAAAGGCTGCAAATCTCATCAATTATTAGTTACAATTTCTTTAGACTCGCTTTTCAAAAATTTTCTCTTGGCTCAGTAAGAAATTATGATTTTTTGTGTGTTTGTTTACTATTCTCATTCATCCTTTCCCTTCACCCACCTATCTTGCCACATTCCTCCACCCTTTTTATCCCCCCTCTTTACTGTCCATATATTTCACCAGGTATTTACTGAAGTATATTGAGTTTTTTACTGTGGAATTTCCTGACATCTACAAACCAAATGGATATTTTATTTCCAAAATTTTCTTACTATAAAGAGTCTTTACTTTCTATATTTGCTCTAGTACAGGGTGTCTACAAATACTGGAAATATTCTTGATTTTATTTTTCATACTGGAAATAATGGAATATACTGGAATTTTGAATCAGATACTGGAAAAATATTCAGCCTTTTACATTGAGTTGAATGTTGGATTAAGCATTTTGAGACCCCTGATATTATTTGGACTANTTCCGCCTTTTACTTTTGGTTTAATGTGGGTTTAAATTTTTTGAGACCCCTGTATTTTTTTGGACCCCTAAAAATTATTTTTGTCCCCCCCCCCCCCCCTCAATTACCTCCCCCCTTTTCTGGTCTATCTTGTTTGCCACACAATTAGTTGACCTTGTAGATGACCTTGAAATGGGGATGTTTGCCTCACTTGGTGACCTTTCTATTCTCAGTATCTACACAATTTCAAAAAAGATTATTCATGGTGTGAGGAATGAATCCGGAATACGGAAAGAAGCGCTTAAAAAAGAAGAAAAGGATTGAAGTGAAAAGAAGAACAATTTTGCAGAAAGCAAAGGAAGAGGCATAAATGTTGTAACATGAAATGCAAACATTAAAAAAGTTTTGTGGTTGAATGAATTTTAACTTTTGTCTACATTCTAAAAAAAAAAATTGTTTTTGGGTTTTATCATCTTAATTATAAAAATGTTAGGTAACTGCAATTATCTTTATTTCCAAGTAATTTTTATCAACATAATATTTGTTAGTTATTTTTCATTGAAGATTCCATATCTTTATTACTATATATTTATTAAACACATTCATTATCAAAAATATAGCTTGTGGAAAGTATTGACTGTCAAGGGGTGGTGGGATAATAACTAGTTTTTGTGGTAGAGTGAACTCCCTGGCTGTCATCATTCTTTGAAATTGCACCACCAAGACTGATTTCTTGTATCTCTAAAGTTCTATGAGTGAGGTTAAATAACATACTAATTTTGCCAGGAGAGATATTTTCACGTACCTTCCAGGGTTATTTTACATGCCACATGGAACTGACGGCTTTACTTCCCCTCCGAAGGATGTTGAGATATGATTTTTTATATCTCAAGAAAATACCTTTGGCCTCTGTTGGGTTTGAGCTCACAAACGTCGGGTCCTGAGGCAAGCACTTTACCCCAAACCATCGAGGTCGATGGTGGTATAGGTAATTTAAAAAATGTGGTGGTGCGCGCGCGCGCGCATGTATTAAAGATGTGTTGGATCCACCTTTTTTTCAAGTCTGAAACTTCATTTTGCCATCAAATCCCTAATTAAAATTAAAATTTTAGAAAATATTGTAAGCATAACTGTTAAATTTTCACAATAACTAGGATTTTTATTTCACTTGTGATTTTGTTTACATTAAATGGTAAATTAATGATCTGGGGGTTAGGTTGTTAGGTTTTTCTACCATTATTTTGGTTTTAACCCCAATAAACTATTTAACTATTTTAATACCTTTAAAAAATAACTCAAACTTAGTACCTATTTAAAAAAAATGATTATGATTTAATTTTGACTCCATGAATATTCCTTGTAGGTTATAGGGTTCCATCCTTACTATATACTAGAATATCTGTGTCAATACACGTGATTATTGATGTAAAAACATTTAACTTTGACAGACCTAGGCCTATCCTAACTTTCTACCATTTTATGATTTTGAAAAGAGATTGTTTGTCTCTGAGTACCTTTAATATATACTGGATTTCTTTAAAAAAATATACTGGAATTTATATAGTCGGCTAGACACCCTGTAGTACCTACTTTATCAAAATGGGGAAAATATAATTTCTCTTTTGAAAATAAGTTTAAATTATGGTTGTTTCTCTACTCTGAAGTATTTTTCACGTGTCAAACCAAACTTTTGTTAAGAATATTACTTGTATCTTAACAGGAGGTTAGTTCCCCCTTAACCATTGTGATATTAAATACACCTGCTTATGAGTACTATTAGTTTTTGTCTGTGTCCTAATGGTGGTTGCTAAGTAAAGAAGTAGAGAGGTATACTCTCTGAACCAACCATAGAAATGTACTCTTCATTTGAAGAGATTTAAGTGTGTTTCTTTGTGTCTATTATGTGCTCTAAGGCTCTGCTCTTAGTTTAATGTATCAATGTAACAAAAAAAAGTTAATAAAATAATTTAATAATCCTTAAAAAATTAGGTTATTTTTAAACAAAATTTTCTCCTCAGAACACAACAAGCATGAAATTATTTCAAATGCTGGGATGCTTTGAGATAATGTAATGGATTTTTATAATCCTTTCATTCCCCCTGCCAAGTATTTTTTAAACATTACAACACTAACGCAAGGCTATTCAATTAGCGGCTTGTGGGCCACAACCAGCCCACCAAGCACTCTGAATTAAAAGTCCAGCAATCACAGGATAATAATCTCATAAAATATTTTTGCTTTTGACCTAGAACTAGACAGTTGGCTGGAAATTACTCTAAGCCCTGATATCCTCCACACAGCTATGCACAACAGCAGACGTCTCGCCAGTGCAGTTGATATTTACATGTCTTAGTCCAAGAGTTTTTTATAGTAATGTTGTGAAAAATCTGTCAAATGAATTATTATAAATTGATTAGAAAATGTGTTAAGCAAAGTTTTATATTAAAATTTAAATAAGAATAGAGATAAATAAGAAACAATGTACATTAACTCATTAAGGTTGTAATATTTTTTCACATAAGTGTAAATAATGGCAGAAATTAAATGCACATAAAAATAAGTTATTTTTGCATATTTTTTTTTAAATAAATGTCTTTTGGCTTTTACTTTTATTTGAATCTATTGGTTTGTTTTAAATTTAATAAAATACTTTTTTTAAATGTCACATACGGACACAAAACCACTTTATTTGTTCATTAGTATATGATAAGTTTGAAATACAATCACCTTGGCCTGACTCTATTCCATTTTCTTTGCTGCTTGAATCATTATATGTGACACTGTCCACAACACTATATGTATTACTTCCCTCACTTAATTCAATTTCCGAATCCCATAATAGTTACTAATAAATAATAATAAAGATTAATTTTTTCTTTTATAATAATGGTTGATATTACAAATTGAGGATTCCTCTATTTTTAATTCCCTTTCACCTTGTACCAGAAGAATGTGTACTGTCATTAAACCTGCTTTGGTGGCCGCACGATCTTAGTTGCTACTTTCCTTGCAATGGACTAGACATCGAAGACTGAGAAATAGGGGTTCGATCCTGGTCGGGTGTACTGACAGTGTTTTTTTTCTAAATGGTTGTCCACACTCTTCCTCCACCCAGATGTGGGTGCACTTCTTCTAAATTCAACCTTCCTAATCCCAAACACATGAATCTAGTTGAAACCTAGCCATATGAAGTAGTAAGACACATCTAAAAAAAGCCAATAGAAGAAGACTATTTTTGATGTAAATCCACATCATCATCATCAGGCCTTCATGAAAGAAAACATAAAATAATCGTAAATAAACAGGTTGAGGAATAAAAGGTTGATTGTGAATTTAAGTAGAACTACCAAGAAAAAGGCATAATTACCTAATTTTGATGAGGAATGTGTTGTTCCTCACTGCATGATGGTGAACAAATGTTTTAAGAAAGAAAAATCTTATAATAAAGGGCATGGCTGTCAGACTACCTACTATAAACATCTGAACCAAAGATGAAAATAAGTGATGTGATGAGTCAACAGATACTTACCACAGATGTTTCTCAGTTCATATTACCGCATTATTTCTATAGCAGCAGTTTTTGTGAAGAATTGCCACTTCCTCTGGAAGAAAATACTAATAAACAAGCTATCTTTAAAATAAAATAAAAATTTTTGACGAAAACAAAATAGATCTCCCTAAGATTTGTCTCCTTATAGCGGATGGTGCTTTATAAATGACTGAAAGAGAAAGTTGTTTAGTTGCAAATTGACAGCTTTTCCCCCTAAAATGCATTCCTTATACTGCATTATTCACTAAAGTGTAATGTACACCAAACTTTCATGTGACATAAATTATAGGATAAGAAACTAATGTGGAAATTGCTAAACATAATTCCTACAATTTTTTCTTTGGAGTTTTTATCAGCGAGATTAATTAGTTTTCCAAAATTGCTTGTAATTCTTTATGCTTCATCAAAGAATGTTATCCCTTTTCCTATTAATTTATTGAATAAGCTGAAGAAACACTTTAAGGACCAATTTAGAACTTCATCATTGATAAAGAAATGATGAAATTATAAATAAATAGATAATGAAATGTTATGTTTAAGTGACAAAATTTTTGTTTTCACGACTTCTACCTCGAATTGATTACCCTTTTCATTTCAAATTCATTGATCAGCAATCATCATTGGCATTGAGGGATCATTTTCAAAAACTAGGGATGGTACAAATTTGTATTGACATTGATTCAAACATGTTTCCAAATGGAAAAAAAAAGATTGCTTTGTTCCTATTAACTATGTTTGTGCGCATAACCTGAATGGGTAGTAAGATGCAGTGCTAATAATAATAACTATGTTTGGGTCTATGTATGCTTGTGAATTATCCTTTTTGTATATGAACACTATCAAGTGCAACATCAGGATCTCACTGGGAAATAAGCAGCTAGCAGACTCTCTCCAAAGAATCACTCTGACAATGTATGAACCAAATTTTTCCAAGTTGGAAATGAACCAGAATTGTCACTTTTTCTGTTAGTAATTTATATTCATTTGAATTATGATTATTTATGTTTCAATGATTTTGACATGATTTACTGTTTCATATTTGCTAGTATTATTCTTTTATATTTAATATCACTGAAATAGATCAATAAAATGTGTAACCAAATGTGTTTGTTAAGTTTCACTCTTTTCGCCCTTCTTAACTGCAAAAATATAATCTGATAACATTCAAAACTATGGCCAGACAATTAAATGTCTGGCCCGCCAGACATTAAAATGTTTGAATAGCTAATGGAATAGTTCTGCTACACTAAAGCCTTATTAAAATTGATGGGACCAAGGCAATAACATAAAAAAAATCTTTTTTCTTTTTTAATGTGTTAGCGCTGATTTCAGGTAGCTTACCTCTTGAACTACAAGTGGTTTTATAGTCAGTTGATATTTTGAGGATAGTTAAATCAACAAATATTTTGCTTATTTTAGCTTGATTTACAGGTTTTATAGACGTTTAAATAGTGAAAATAACCTAGTTAAGTGTATGAGGGATATCATGTGTTTGCCCCGACTCCTGGGGATGTTTTTTTTTATATACAAGATATAAGTATCTACTTTTTTTCTTTTTATACTAAGAGCTGGAAGAAGTACATTGATTCAACCATGACATCAGAAGGTGTATATAACTGGCTAAAGTTTGATATCTAATTTTTTGTTTTTTAAGATTTTGCAAAATTATAAACTACAAATAAGAAAGGAACAAAATCAACCATCATTAAGCTTTAAATGATATGTATAAGAAAATGAAGGCAAAGGGCTTAGTGTGCATACTTCTGTGGGTGGATGAGGGCGCACATAAAACCAACATACAGGTTGGAAATGTTAGAAATTGTCAAAACAATCATATAACTATATCTCTGCGGGGTTCAATCCTCAGTCCCGGCAAAGATTTATCTGATTACCAAACCCTTCCTTCACCTCTGACAAGAAATCTTGTGAATGTGAGNTTGTGAATGTGGGGAATGCCAGGCCTCCACCGTGGTTCGGATTCCACGTTAAACTGTAGGTCCTCCATTTCATCTCACAATCACCCTACCATTACACATTAGCGTAAGTGCGTATAACCCGAACGGGTAGTAAGACGTGGTGCTAATAATAATAAACTATATCTCTGGCTTTAAGAAACTCGAAAGTTAATGGTCACAATAACATAGTAACCCTATCTTGTGACACTTTTATCCAATCTCTAACTTGACACTCAAATCAAATCCATTTTAACATTATCCTTCCATCAACATCTTTGCTTACCAAGATGTCTTGCTTCTTCAGGTTTCCCAATTAAGATTTTGTGTACAAGACCATTATTCATAGAAGTAACATGAACACCCAACCTCAGCATGCCTACCTTGTATATCTTTAAAGAGTTTGGGGTTGCATAAAACTATGAAGTTATTCATTTTGTAATTTTGCACCCAAATATCTCCCTCATTACTTTGTTCTCAAAAACTCTGTTCATTCTCCTGGTATATATTGTGAGATCACACTTCACATCTGTGTGTGTGTGTTTTACATTCCTTTACATAGTAATGCTAGAAGAAAGACATCATCAATAGTTCCCAAACAAGGCGCTATTGCTTCCCAGGAGCATTGGAGATCTTAGACTCCTGCTAAGTAACTTTAAACTGGACTTTGGAAAAATAATATCACTTCAAGGGCATCCAGCCACTTTAAGAATTTTAGAAAGATGAAGTAGTTAGTAAATATGTACTTACTAAATGATGCAGACTTTGAAAAGCTGGATAAAGTTGATCAATTTGGTTGAATTATCTAAACAAGATTTAATTGGAATTGGTTTTACATACAGGTGCAGTTGATTGTTACTGTTTTGAATTTTATTGTTTTATAATCTTCCTTAGTGAGTCATGCAAGCTTATATTTTGAATAAAATTATTATTTTAGGGTAGGAGGCATTAGTGACAGGCTCATGGAACCTAGTGGAAGAGGGGTGAGAAATTTTGGAAACCACTGGTCTAAATATCATAACATCTGCTCTATTTATTTCACACCTTTTGACTCTTACTTTGAGAGCCATATTCTTTTACTGGGAAATATATTCGTAGCTGTCCTATGAAATAGGTTTATCTTTGCATGTTTTTGCAACTATTATAAAACGATTCGTTGAGTGAGTTTTATTTTGACAGCCATTTGAAATGTAATTCCGTCAAATAGCAGCCATATTTACTCCAGAACACTTTGTCTTGCAGGTTCCGCGCAGCCCTTCTACATGCACCACTCAAAGTATCCCACCAAGCTAATGTCAAAGTGAATGACGTTCCACCTCTCCTTGTCAAGACTGAGGGGGAGGAGGAACAGTTAAAAGAACTGTGCTCTCATTGTGGTGCCACATTCCTCCACAAGAGTGAGCTGGCAACTCACATTACCAAAGATCACTCATTCAATATGTTCCATTGTGAGATGTGTGACAAGATTCTCAAGAACAGAAAGTCATTTGTGGTCCACATAAGAGCCCACGGGGGCTCCTTAGTTCCGCATTTGAGCAGTACAGCTGGGTTCAAGTCTTGCAGGGTTCAGAAAGCACTGTCACACACCTTAATGCTTGGCAAGGACTTACCGCAAACAGATTTTGTTTGCTTAGTTTGTTTAAAGCATTTCAAGACTGAAATATCTTTGAAAAAGCATGAGAGCCTTCACGATGCACTTAAAAATGTTACTGAGGATGTTGAAATTAAGGAAGAAAAGCAGAGGCAGAAAGCAAACCCAAATGTTTTATATTCGTGTGACAAGTGTGGGAAAAGGTTTGGCATGAAGATAAGTTTCCTGAAGCACATGCGCCACCACACAGGTGAAAAACCGTACACGTGTCACATTTGTGGGAAACAATTTACACACACAGGTGGGCTCTACTACCACCTTAAACATGTGCATGCTGGCATCAAGAATCATGCTTGCGACATCTGTGGTCGACCCTTTGCTCTCAAGGCTGCCTTGGAAGACCATCGACGAATCCATACGGGCGAGCGCCCTTTCGTGTGCCATTTTTGTGGTAAATCTTTCAAGAGCAAGGCTTCACTTTACATCCACAATAAAATCCACTCTAACTCCTTCCCGCACTCATGTACATACTGTGACAAGAGATTCAGGTGGCGGCAACAGCTGCTTGGCCCATCTCACCACACATACGGGAGAGAAGAACCATATATGTGATGTGTGTGGGCGAGGTTTTGGTGTCAAGAATGACCTGACACGCCACAAATATTGCCACTCAGAGGTCAAACCCCATGAGTGCACTGTATGCGGCATCAGCTTTGGCCAGAGAAGATACCTTAGGAACCACCTGAAAACACGCCATGATCTTCCTGAACCAGTGGCGCTCATTGTGGTCTGAAGATTTGTTATTTAAGTGGTTATTCTTAATTTTCTTCAGTGTTTCTATCAGACATAAACTATTTAAACTAAAATAATGATGAGAAATTTGGAGAAAGAATAGAAAATTATATTGTGGAGAATGCAACACCAGTACATAAAATCAAATACAAATGTATCGACCCACAGCCCCATACATCTCTCCTCTCTCTCTCTTATATGGTTGATTTAATTATTTAAAAGTTACTGAAAAGAAATAAAACTAAAATTGAATACGAGTTAAAATCTAAATACACAACTGAAACATTAGACTAAAATAAACTTAATAAAAACATAAATTAGGCACAAAAGCAAAGCCCCCTGAATCTTTAAAACTACAAAGTTTTAAAGGGATGTGATGAGTGGAGTAGGTTTCCAATTTATTTAAAAAAAATGGTATATAAAAATGAAGGTGTCATCAAGGATATGCTATTTCGTAATTAAAATAAAGACAAAAATATCAAGTAGTAAAAATAGAGGTTTATTATAAATTTAAATAGCATTCTAGTAAATTGAGTAAGGAGCAAATAATATATTCAAGAAAATTAGATATAAATTGTGTGTTAAACTAATGTAATTATTTAATGACAAGAGAGTGAATAATTGGTATAGTATTATAGAATCTGTCTGTAGCAGAATAAATTTAAAACTTAGATGAAAAAAATTAATAATTTGAGGATAAACAAGAAACAATGTAATATTATAAAGTAAAAAGGGGAAGGGGGTAAAAAGTTAGTTTACATATTTTCCAACAAATGTGGATAGCAAGTAAATCCCAACCATAAGCTTTTTTGGACCTAAATATGACATTTTTTTATCCCCACAATTACACGATGGAAAATACTTATAAATATGGAGGCCACATATAAAGATAATTTTATCGCATCTGTGAAAACAACAATAACATGCTTATAGAATGAATCAAACCATCTCTGCCCTAAACCATAAATTTAGCTTTATCAAAAGATTTACCTGGTAATAAAAAATAAATCAGTTATAGACAAGTCATAGGCCATATTGATAGAAAATAAATAAATCATAATCAAACTACTTATTGAACTCAAAAAAATGCCCAAGCACTAATTGAATTAAAGGAGCAAATTGAAACTGTACCACACTAGATAGTTAGCTGGAGTCAAGTGCACACGGAAATGGTTAAAACAAGGATAACTTTTTTCCTGGGACAAAGTGGAAGCTTCACCAAAGAAAACTAATAAGAAATGAGAAAATTGCATTTCAGAACTAATAAAATGTGTCTATTGCGAATGAAAACAGTTTGACACAAAGATTGGCTTGTTTACTAAAACTAATAAAGGAATCCACATAGCATCTAAGTTCACAAAACAAATTATGAAATATAATTGGCAGTTTTGATACTTCAGCACTAGCCACACCACCGTACAGTCATAACAAAAGGACCCACATATTTATTAAATAAAAAGTACCATTTATCCACAAAATAGATTGACAATATAAATAAAACACTTTTTTTTAAAAAAAAGGGGGGGGGGGGG